>CM021108.1:592196795-592335206 GCA_007115665.2 Sequoiadendron giganteum
TATTTCTACTCTATTTCTCCTGAAAGAGAAAAACAACATGTAGTAGCCTAACTCCCAAGGTCCTGGTAGTTGGTTCTCAACTGTCTGATGTCACTCAATTGGTTCATGCAACTGTAATATTCAAGGGGCCTGTGCTGGTAACAAAGGATTCAAGCTATGACTCTCTTTATCAAAATAGTTCCTGTAAATCAATGGGTTTTAAATAAATGAAAAAGATAGATCCAAGGGGTAAATCAGTAAGTATGGATTAAATTTATCTAATATCAAGACATATACTTTTAACAATGAATGTTTTCTTAACCGATCACAAAAACCATAGCATGACACAACCCACAGTATGACTGTACCATCTTAGGTGCTTAATTCAATTCCACTATTCGCATGTCACAAGTATTTCCAAGATTTTCAAAACAACACACATTCATTCATCATCAAAACTATAGATCAACAGACTTCAATAACTTTAATTCAATGACAATTTAACAAGATAATCTTTAAACCTCGTTTCTTCTAATGACCTTCATCACATAAGAAACTATCATGCTTCAGCACAATCACTGGCATTCAGGTGGATTATAACTCATTAACCTTATCAAACAACACAATTCCATGTAAACTCCATATTTTGTAAACCTGCAATTCTATTAACTGTCAAAAGATCTAGTACAATGTATCTCTACAAAACTCTATAAAATTCTATCTCCTAGCACTAGGTAAGCCAATCTAATTCTCAATTAGTTGACCCTTACAATGTGATACCCATCTGGTATTTATAGATATACAAAAAGAAGTTTGAACTTCACTTCTATCTTAGGCTTTCCACCTTTTTAGGAATAATCAACTTTCTTGGAAACTCAGATCAACTTTGATCTTGAGTTATTACATTATACATTCAGTTTGATCTAAAAATAGAAGATAGAAATAGAAGAAAATAAGTCATGCACCCTTAAGACTGTCAGTGTTGCATGCATGCAACATGCAAAGAAGAAGAACACCATCTAATACAATTCCATCATCCACCAAAGTGTCAGGAGTATTTTCTTTAATACCAAGTTCTGACATGAGTGAGACTGATAATCTCCCATAATTCTTCTTCCTCAAGTCATACTCATCCTGCCTATCACACCAAAAGTCTTCTAATAGATTACAGTGTTTAGTAAACACTGAAGGTAATAAGGCATACATCTTCTTCTTCGGATCAAAATAATTCTGAGCTATATACAATCCCAATTTCAATTGTATCAACTCATTACAAACAACCTTCGCACCCTTCAAGTGTTGACAATTATATTCACCCAGTGTCATGGGAAATTTATGGCATCCTATCTTGTGCTTCATCCCAAACCTAGCATTAACTCCAATGGCTTGATACACAAACTCCATAAGCATTATTCTATTACTGCAGCATCTTGGAAGCAAATGGGGATGACCCTCAAAACCAAACAATCTCAAGTATGTAAATTTGGGGTATTGGATGTACCAACTTCCCCATTCAATAATAAAAGCCATAGCTTCCGGACTCAACCTGTATCCTGCATCTCCACTCAACTGGTTGATAACCACATATAGAAATGCATCATTGACTCTTCTGAAATGAGTCTCAGTAACCTGAAGAGATAATTGATCGTAGTGTTACCATACCTTCTTTTGTCCATCCAATACTCCCATTATACCTACTCTGTTTAATCCTGGGAAAAGCCCCAATCTTGCTGCACCATAGACCACATAAGAAGTCATGAAGAAGGATTTAGTCTGTCTAACCCTTGTGAGCTGATCATGTATGGCATCAGAGATAATCATTGACCAATCAAACTAGTGATCACCCTGAAAGATTACTTGAATAAAATGAAACATCCATTCCTTGAAGTGGAAGGCATCCCTCTTCCCAAACACTCTGGATAACATTAATATTAAATCAGATATCTCCTTCTTGAAATTTGCCCTCTTCGGCTAGTCTCCAAGCTTGCTTAAAGATTTCTTCTTTGTGGTCAGCCACCTCTTGTTCAAGTGAGACTTATTGGGTTCTTTATGTTTGCCATACTTCTCCAATGCCTCTGCATCAGTCAACTGTACCAAGTTCTTGGGATCAAGAACATTGAATATACTTTGGAACATCTGCGAAGTAAGATCTATAATCACATTGTTTTGTGAATCCATGCATAGTCTTGTAGCAGGATTGTAGGTACTGGCTACTGTCAATATCAACTCCAAACATTGAACTGATAAAGGAAACACAGTGATATGTGCAAGACCGGAGTCAACAATCCTTTGTGTTCTCCCTGTCAAGTTCGCTCTTTCTGCAAAGGTCTCTTCATGTAATTCTTCAAAGCTATATTGGCCCAGATTAGTATCTGTGATATCTGACCAGTTTGATTCCACCTTGCTCACTTTCACCACCGGATTCCTATGATCATACCTCAATGTATAAGGCAATTGTTCTGGTTTCACCTTCTTGATTTTCGGTTATTGTTTTTGATGTTCCAGCTAGTTGATTCCTTTGAATAGCCTCTCCTGACGCTCCTGAGATCTTTCAATTCTCCTGCAAGCAAACCTCTAATTAGATTCTTTAGATATCATCATAAAACTTGCTTTTAAAACATACCTGCTACACATACATCGGAGTCGAAACCAGACAGAAGCTCAAAAGAATCTCTTTTACAACATTGGTGGACTTGGAGCAAAAACTGATATAGAATCTTCACCTAATAACAAATGGGCTCCGAGTCGAAGTCGGGAAGGTTATCGGAACCAAGATCGGAGCAAAATATGAATTTGGTTTTTTCTTCAAATTTTCCTTTTTTCACATTGTATTTCCATTATGCCCCGCCTCTGATTAGGTTATCATTACTTTGAAGAAAGAGTTTCCATTATATGCGGAGCCAAAAATGGGATGAGAATAGAATCAATAATATTTTTCAAACAAAACTCTTAAGTTCAAGATCGGTTCCGATCCCGCCTCCGCCAATGTTATCATATATCTCAAGGAAAACCTTTTAGGACTCAGAATCGGAAAAGGAATAAAAATGGAATCGATAACCTTGTAAAACAAAACTCTTAGGTCCATAATCCATTCCAATCCTGCCTCCGCCTATGCTAATCATGACGTCATCAGATACTTTATTCATTTTCAACACGATTTCATGATTAAGACCTAGGTCACTATAAAATAGCAAATGAGCTTAAAACTCTATACCTATATGACCATGGGGAACAATTGCATTCTAAGATATCATTTTTAAATCATTTTAAAAGCAATTACAGAGACTAACAAAACCCTAATCTAACAATACCCAATAAAAACTAGGGCATGGGTTTAAACCCTACCATTCTACCAGAGGACGAAACCCTAATTTAAATAATAAATCTAATCTACTCTAACTTATCGTAAAATCTCTAATCTACCTCACTGTAAACCAAAAATGGCACGACGCAATCATGATTAAGACATGAAAGCGACGGTGCCCTAAAAATAGAAAGAAACGACACGATAAAACAAGAAAACAAAAAGATAACCCGACCAACAATATAAAAGACCCATTCAAACAAGCATACCAAGAATCACAAACTTATAACGAAACAACAACATGATTCAAAACATGGGAAAACATATATACAAAACACACAACAACAATCAAACCGAAGAACATCAAAGATAAGAAACCTACCTCAAATGCAAACAAACCCATGCTAACTTTCTGAATCGATTCGCACACAATATCCCTTCTCTATCTCGATCAATTTGCTCAAACGAACTCTTCTATTGCTCCTTGCGCTCTTAGACTTGTAATAATAACAATAATGATTGGCTTTAACCCTTAATAAAGGTCAATATGTGAATTTCTACCTACACCGGCAACCACCATTAATGCATTAAAATGTAGTAAAGGTGGAGTCGGAACTGTAAGAGAACGAACACTGGTCCACAATGCAACTTCAGTCAAAAGTCAACGACAAAATGGCGGAGGCGGAACTAAAATGGAAACGGGATCTTAAATTTATAAAATTTCCAAACCTCATTTCCATTCCGACTTCGCGTCTGACAACTAAAAGCAAAACAACAACAAATACAAAAAGTTAAGTAAAAGACCAACCTAATAAAACAAAACACAAAATCGAGACAAAGCAAAAAAATAAAAATAGCGGAGGCGGAATCGGAACTCATTGTGAAATTTTGTTTACAACCATCGCAATTCCCACTCCGGCTCCGCTTCCACTAAAGACTAAAAACAAAGGCAAAGAAAAAGACTGTCGGGATAGAACCAAAAACAAGCCTTAAAAGAACTTTCAGAACCCGATTTAGTTTCGGTTCCGATTCCGACAGAGAAACCAAAGAAAAACAAAGTATTCGAAAATCTAGACTCCAAACTTTGTTTCAAAAACAAGTACAAAAATAACAAAGGGGGAACCATTTTGACCAAGGCAAAAGATGGGGTGGTTATGCAAGACATAACAGGTTTCCTAAATAGGGTCAACATCCTTGGAATAATTCAAACCCACAAACCCTTGCACAATACCATCCATCAGCACATAGACCCAACGATGCCCTTATCACCATCCAAATCATGCTTCTGAATAGGGGACTCCAAATCATCCACTTTACCTACATCTAGAGTACGATTGAAATCAAAAGCAAGAGCTTCCTCAATGGGATTGGACCCCTCCACCTTCTTCTACCCAACTTCTTCTCTTTCCTGGGATTCTTTTCATTTCCCTTCATAGAATTCTTCCCAAAGGTTACACCATTATGTTTCACCTCAATTTTCATTTCATAACCCTTCAACCATGATTCAAAAGCCTCTAAACCCTCAACAAAGTCACTAATTTCCTCTGACAACTCCTCAAAGTCTGAATCATCCTCATCAAAATTTCCTTCCCACTCCTCCACCAAATCCCCAGTCTCATAACCAAAATTTTTATCAACCTTCTTATGGGCTTGAGGCCTAGGGGAAACTAGTATTAACTTCAACTTAATGTTTTCAACCATTAATTTCATAAGACGTTCATGGATAATGGCCTTCCTAGGGGTCATGTGATGGTTCTCAACACTATTCTCTATAGATGACAAAAGATAAAAAGGGAAAGAAACTAGAGCATTATACTGAAAAATATTTAACAACATAAAAGGATAGCTATAAATCACAAAAAATCTACCCTCCAAGGTGAAAAAATGCATGATGGCCAAAGAAATGTCCCTCCATAATGGATTGAGAGATTTACGAGAATACCCATCACTACCAACCGATCTTAGCTTCTTTTTTTCCTCGTGTTTAAAGAAATTAGCAAAGGCTTTTTTAGCCACACCTCTATCTTTGTAGAATTTCCTTCTAGATATAGGAAGACCAGTGACCTCTGCAAAAAAATTCTCATTGATGTTAAATTCAACACCTCTAAAATTTGGAACCCTACGTCCACTCCATCCCTTAACAAAGACCTTTGTCGCCTCAAGATTCGACCCTTGGAGCTTAAGATAATAAGAGCTAACCCCACCCTTTTCTAGGTGCTCCCACACAATACCATTAGTTTTAAATTCCTCACATGAGCTTAGCTACACTCTGTAGTGAGCACCACCCATAGCGGCAAGCAACGAACAATACTCCACCAACACCTTAACCTTCTACACAAAAATGACTAAACAAACATACCATAGAAGAATGCAATAGATACCCACAAAGTAGTAAGCCTACCATACAAAGTACCATCACATCTACATTGCCAGACCATACTAACATGGATTACAAGGAGGAAATTATGAAAAGAGTAGGTTTTAAACATGATGTGTAAGAACCATCTCAAAAAAATAAATGAGCCAATGCCCCAACTTCACAAGCTTAATGAAAATAATTTTGGTCATTATTAGAGATAAGATTAAGATTAAGAGGCAATATTTAAAATTCATCCCAATTATTATGAGAAACCACACCCACATTAGCCACCCCATCATCCAATGAACTAGATTCCCTAAAAACATGTGATATTTTGATCTCCTCAAAAGAATTAATGATAGACAATAATTCATTGATAAGATGGGAAATCGACCACGAGGGGAACTAGATAACAAAATAAAATTTATAATATTGAGGGATTCCCCTTCTAGCCAAATTTTAGACACCCCAAATTTTATTTCCAAAGAAAAGCCATGATAGGCTACTACTACCTCTACATAGTAGTTAGGCTGGGTTCCCAAAGGGACCACTACCATAGAGACAAACCTACCATTCTCATCACGTAACACTCCCCCACAACCAACAGGTCTTGAATTCCCCTTAGAAGCACCATCAAAATTGAATTTTAACCAACCACAATAGGGAGCCCTCCAACAAACCCCCTCCCTAGAAGCTCTTATCTTCTTCACCGGAATAGAGAGGTCATAAGAGAGATTCCATATTTTACCCACCAACACATCATAAGGAGAGACAACCACCTTAAGATCATGAGAGGGGAGCTCAGTGAACTTAGAAAGGAAATTTTCCTTAATATCCTCATAAATTTTAAAGGCCCACCTTGATGGCAGAAGTTCTAGCTGATGGGAAACATCATTGTTACATTCCTTCCAAACACCCCAAGACAAATGCGGAAGGGTGAGAGACCACAACATAGAAAGAGCCAGATTAGGAGTAGGATCATCCCACTAAAACCATAATTTAGATAAAGATGCAGGAAAAACCCAAGATAAACCCCACCATTGAATAATATGAGCCCAAACCTCCCTAGTGTAATTACGGCTAGCCACCAGATGAAAACAATCCTCAGCCGCTTCTTTACAAAGGAAACACCTATTCAGAAAAGACATACCCCTCTTCACAAGATCATTAAGATTTAGAATATTTTCTTGACACAGAAGCCAAAAGAAGATATTGACCTTGGGAAAAAAATACACATTCCACAATCTACCCTAGAAAGGAGGAGGGCCAACCATCCATGTATGAAACTAAAAGGTAGAAGAAACAAAAAACTTACCATCAGAATTCAACTACCACACGAAAAAATCTTCATGACTATTTGTAGGAATATGAATCAAAGAAAGGAATGAATAGAGGGGTTCTAAGTCCCTATTCACCAAATCAAGCCTGATCCAACTTCCATCATGGATATAATCAACAATCAACTCACCCCATTCTCTAATACATAAGTCTTTGAAAGGAACCACCCAAGATTCATCCTTCAAGGGGTCATGGCCAGTCCACCAATCATCCCAGAACAAGATCCTCCTTCCATTCCCAAAGATCTAGTGCATACCACCATTCATAGTCAAGCAAGCACAAAGCAAAGAGTTCCAAAGGAAAAATCCAAGAGGAGGAACAAAATTCTCCCTACCTAAATTTTTGACTTTTTCCACCCCTCTCAAGTACTTCGAACAAAAAATAGCAGTCCATTCTTTATCATAATCAAGAAAATTCTAGAGTGTTTTAGCCATAAGGGCCATGTTAAATTCTTTTAGCTTACGCAAGCCTAAGCTACCATGGAATTTTGGCCTACAAAATTCTTCCCAAGAAAAAAAGTGCAATATTTTCTTCTCCTCCACCCCAAACCAAAGGAATATTTTCCCAAAACCTTCTAGGAATATGAGATAAGCTTAAGGAATAAACTATAATTTTTTGTAAATTTGACCTGATAAGCTAAATTTTACCAGCTTGGATAAGCAAAGCACCCTTCCAGCCAACCAATTTAGAATGAAACTTGTCAATAATACCATTTTTAAAAGAGAGGGACACCATTAGAACAAGGAGGAAGCCCTAGGTAGGTTGAAGGAAGTTCCCCAATGCTACATTCAATAATACTAGCAATCTTCAAATGCTGATGTTCTGGTTTGTTAATAAAAATACCGTACTCTTTGGAAGACTCACCTTCTAACTTAAAGCATCCTCATACTAATGAAAAATTAGGCAAATAGATTTGGCTGCAACCATAGATGCCTCCACAATAATAATCGTGTCATCGACAAATTATTGATGGGAGTAGAAAAGCTGATTTGAAGAATGATAAAGACCTTTGAAGGCCCCATTAGACATCACCTAAAGAAGATACCTACCCAAGGATTCCACCATAATGATAAAAAGAAAAGGAGAAATAGGATCATCTTGACATAGACTAGGAGAACTTCTGAAGAAAGTAGAAGGTGAGCCATTGATGAGCATCAAGAAAGAAGGAGAGGAGATTAATTGCCACACCAATTGCAAAACCTGATCTAAGAAACAAAACATCTTGAGAATTTTGATAGGGAAATTACAATTCACTCGATCATAAGCTTTCATAAATTCTAGCTTTAAAATGAGCCCAGGCTTCTTACTCACTTTTAGAGAATTTATGTTTTCATGCATCGTAAGAGCATAATCCAAAATCTACCTTCTTGGCACAAAACCATTTTGTTGTGGCGAGATGATCTTGGAGAGCCCTCTTTGCAAACTTGAAGAAAGCACCTTAGAGAAAATTTTATATATTGAATTACATAAACTAATAGGTCTAAAATCACAAAAAAGATCAACCTTGTGCTTCTTTGAAATAAACACTAAAAATGTAGAACTTAGTTCCTTAAGAAGCTACCTACTCCCAAAAAATTCTTTAGCATAGGTTTGAAAGAACAACATAGGGAACTCATCAAGTCCTAGAGATTTATTTCCTTCAATAGAGAAAACAACCTTTCTAATCTCCTCATTTGATGGAAAACCAGGCAGGGACCAATTTTCTCTTATGAGACCAAGTATAGATGTCATATTGAATGAAATCAAGTATATCATTTGTGATTACATCCTTCCATATAAATAGGCATGTGATACAAACATAGCTCCTCTAAGCTTCATATGACAATAAATATATAAAATGGTCTTGATGTTGCCACATCGGCATGTCATACATTCTGAATGTCCTTGCTTGCTGGTGAAAACACTCTAGTTGTCCCTGATACTAGTGCAAACATCCACAAACCTTGGTTGTCAGCTGATGAGGAGAAGCATCACTCAAAAAAAATTTCACAACCATGAACTTAAATGCAGTCCCCCACACATCTACCTTGTAGGTGAGATGGCCCTACCCTTCGATGAAGAGATTGGTTGGGAAACCTCATAACAAATTCCTATCTAAGCTTAGTGTTGTGTCCCACAAACCGGAACCTAATCATATGGTAGCTACACCTACAAGTATGAAAATATTAAACTAGATTGCATATAAGGAACACAATGAAACAACAGTGTAAATAGTGGCAAATTACACTACTTTGGCCAAAGTATTCTCACTTAGTACTTCGAGTGACATTCCTCACATTCACATACACTACGACTTGGTTTGGATTATGATTGTTCATAAACTATGCCTATGTAATTTCCTCCAATGGGTAATCTTTAACCCTAAAAATAACCTACTCCCCTTTTCCCCAAAAGTCTATGGTACCTCTACCAATCAAGCCTAAGCATAAGTTACCCCCTTAGTGGACATTCCTATCTTAGGTAAAACATATGAACTTATCTTTGCATAAAAAAAAAAAATTTACCTCAAAAAACATTCTAGTCCCAATTATAACTTTATATCCTAGAGTATAGATTCATAAGCCTCATCATAATCATAGATCAAATAATCATATATAACTACCTCCCTTCAGTAATATATCATACTGATAAGTGATTTTCATCAAGAGTATAAACACATCAATGAATTAAATTAATTAAAGAATAATTATATCAATAGATGATTTCATTCGAAAGTGTATCCTCCTTAATTAAAAGGGTTTATACAAATAGTCTACTCTTGTAAAAATTGTAACTTCGTATTAAAAGTGTAATGCAACTACTGAAGTAGAAACTCTAACTTACTAGGTAATTCCCACCTATGTCTCCATACATATAGTATCTCATAAGCTCAAATGATTTACTTAATCACATAGGTGAGTCTCAACCTTAATATACCCTAATATTAGGATAAATTCATCAACCAATCACTAGTCTAATTATATAGGTTTTATCTAACCCTATATATTCCAATCAAAATTGAATTTACAACCCAGTTGAGTAAGTTATTCCCAAACTATAGGTATCAGTGAGTAGTTAATTACATATCCTAGGTGTAACCCACTAGATATATAGTATAATCCAATAACTTAGCTACGAGTAACCCTTAAGCTACCCTTGTTTAATCATATCTCGTATAATAATACCTATGACAAATAACTCCTATTATGGAGTAATTACAAGAACTTCACAAATAGCATAAAAAACTTCTAATTTCCTTTCAAAGAAAATTCTATATTTCCCTAATGCAAGTGATCTCAATAGACCAAATAAAGCACTCAAGAAACAATATTTCATAAACAAAGACAAGTAAAGGAAGATTTATCCTCATGCTTTTAATACACTTTTCCACTTGATTGATTGTTGCATAGCTTCCCAAAACAGCAACTAGCTTTTCTTGATCTCACAAGAAATGCCTCAATAAACCTCTCTCTCACAAGTTGATAATAAAATTCTCTCAAAATATTCAAGATCTCACATAATAATTAGAATGAACTTGCATAATAATGCAGACTAGAAGTGCTAATTAGAATGCAACAAGACACTCTAAGAATTCATCCCAAAAGAGATCATAAGCTTCCCTATTTATACAACAAGTTGGAAACTTCATATCCTAAAGATAAGGCATGTAAATTGATAGCAAACTCTAAGCTATTTGACTCACTTCACTTTACAAAAAGGTGCAGCCAATTAAGATTTTACTCAACACTTAAAGCTACAGGTCGAACTCTAAGTTTGATAGTAGCTTATGAAATTTTCAATAAACACATGATCAAATAGTGACAATCGAATTTCTCTCAAGATAAACTTCTACAAGAGTTAAAACTTCTTAATATGGCACCAAGGAAATCAACCATCTCCCTATAGTTGGTGTGGCCTCTACCTATTTAAATCAGTCAATATCTAAAATGAAACACTTAGCATATGGTCGACTAAGCTTATGATGAGTCACCTGGTGTATCATATCATTCAACTTTGACCTATTCATCAACTTGCATAAACTTATCCCATCCAAAGTAAATACAGTTTACTAAGTCAAATGTTTTCTATCTCAATGAATCGACTAGGTAAAACTCCTTAAATTGACTTACTTGCTGCACTATATATTTCATATAGTTCACTCTTTAATTATTCCAATGTGTTATATTCGGCCTTTTAAAATGCTTTGTATATGCTATATACACTTCATCTATATTTAAGTAAGTAAATCGACCTCAAAGCATTGTTTAATTTAATCAACCCCCAAGCATATAATTGTATAATTCATATATGTACATATACATATATATATATATATATATATATATATATATATATGTGGGTAAGTGCATCAATCTGTGACATAATTTTGGTGCCAAATTGGAAAAATTTGTAGTAAAGGCCGAAATTGGCCATTTGGCACATGCCAAATTTGGTGTGCGCCAAATGTAAAAGTCAAATAAAACTAAGAAACACCTTTCAAACCCTCATTTCACTTCAACCCATGACTTGGCTTGGAGGATTTGATCTCTGCAACTCATGCTCACAAAATATCATCCATTATTTGCATCCATAACTTGCAATTTTTCATGAGGATGCCACCAACATGTCAGAGAGGTCAAAGATTGCGAAGAGGTATGTATTTTTATTCTATTTATTTTGAATTTGATTTAGAATGCATATTGAAATAGGTTTTTATAATAAAACTTTTTTGTAATTCTTAGGGAATGAATCTCCACCTCAAAATATTAAGAATTCACAATCACCCCCTCACAAAGAGCCTCCTATACAAGAAAAAATTGAAACCTCTCCATAGATTCATAGGCATCCTCAAGGAACACAAGAAAATTTTCTAAATCAAACTGAAAAAAATAAGAGACATTGAACAATTAATTGGAAGATTAACTGAGCATGTTGAAACCCAACCTTATAGGAGAGAGATTGATAAATCATTGAAGTCAATTGTAACTCATGTAGGAGAATGAGCAAGAAAATAATTTTTTGGTCAAATAAGAGGCATGAGATGAGATAATTTTATGCTACTGGTTTGTCATATGCAGATGTCAAAAAACAAAAAATTAGTAAAGCCAATGTGTGTGCCCTATTTACAAAGTTGAGAACCAATGCACCTTTGTCTCATGCATGCAGGAGGTTCCCCATCGATTGGTGCCACCATGAGTTAGTTAAAAAAAAAAATTGGGAGCAGTGGTGGATGGTATTTGACCAACCTCCATGCAATAACCATGAGGTACTACAATAATTTTTGAGGAAACTTTATTGTGAGTTTGTCCTCAATAAAATTCCAAACTATTTTGACATATTAGACTTTTAGGGTAGAGGTGGGGGCTCCACACATGATAGACCTATTGCACAACGTAATCCACAGTTGGCACTAAGACCCTTGGATAGACCCATAGTGGATCATGTCATCATTCCTTCCATTGTTAAGGATAGTGTAGAGGTAGACACGTTGGAGTCAATTGACTCACTCACCCAGACCATTTTACTGTGTGTGAGGCCTCTAGTAGATCCTGATGTGGAGGAGACATGTAGGCCTCAAGCTCCATCCCAACATTGTGGAACTTGTGGTGTTGTTTGCACGTACAATTATCAGAGTGCTCATGATGCAGCTACATAGCCTACATCAATTGCAGAGGTGATGGATTTCATAAATGATTTGTTGAATGATACATTCGACATTGACACTCAAGTAAAATTTAACAAGTTCATTTAATGTTTTTTACTAAATTATTTTGAAATTTAAGAATAACTAAATTAGTATAATTTTGATGTGATGAAATTTCAAGGTTAGAATATTCATGAGACGTGCTCCATTCCTACAGACCCTTATTCATTCTCAATAATGAGTCCACATGTATGCAACTAGTATTAAAGATATTATTATTGTATTTGAACAATTGAATGTTTGTCTAATAACATACTTTGGATTTCAAATAGTTTCCTGGTGGACCTTCAACCTCCACACATCGTAATCATTTCCTCAAACAACTTTCACTTAGGTAGCCTTTATTCATTAATGGTGTTGTAAAACAATGTTAGCTATTTTTCATAATTTTGTGTATACAAATCTAAAAAATTGATGAGAAACACATACATTGAATTTGTATTCCTTGATTGTGTCACATTATCTTCTCCTAATTCACTTTTTGTTCCTTTATTCCTTCATAATCACATCCCATTGAGATTTAATAGTTCACCCTATTTTTCATGATCCCCTCCTAGCCCATCTCACTAATATCTTCTAGTCCATGCTATGTGTCATTATGCCCTTCTACTCCCATATTATTGTACCCATTATTATTGCACCCTAGATGTTCCATGATCCCCTATGTTCCACCCTATGTTCCTTTATCCATTCTATGTTATACCATCTTTATCCATGTTTCATACTAGATAAATCTTATCTGTTATTGCTACACGTAGGTCAAGTTCACACTTCATGTACTATAGTCAAAATGTAGACACCTCCTAATTCACCCTATGTTGCATTATTCCCTAGTAATCACATCCCATTAACCTCTAATTGTCCACCCTATATTTTTTTATCCCATCCTAGCCCATCCCATCAATCTATACTAGTCCATCCTATGTTCCATTAATCCCTTCTATTCCCATCCCATTACCCTCTCTTCTTTCACCTTATGTTGCATTATCCCCTCTTGGTCTTGTCTCATTATATTTCCCTAATTCACACTATGTTCCTTTATTCCCTCCTAATCCCATCCCATTAACCTCTAATATTTCACGCTATATTTTGTTATCCCATCCTAGCCCATCCCATTAATCTATTATAGTCCATCCCATATTCCATTATCGCATTTGACTCCCATCCCATTATACCCTCTATTATTTCACCATATGTTCCATTATCCCTTGTTGGTCTTGTCTCTTTATCTCATCTATGCTATAGCACCTTCATCCAAATTTTATCCTATACATCTTTAGAAGAAATAATTTTTCTTCCACTCAGTATTGACCAAAGTTGTCTTCTCCATTACTATTTCACATCCCAACAGCCAACTTCATGTGCTATAGTAAAACCCTAGAGACATCGTAATTCATCGTATGTTCCATTATCCCTTTGAAAGTTGCTAGTAACATAGTAATCCTCACTTCATTCATGTGAACTTCATTGTGGAATTATCACTATGTTGACAACATGTCATCATTAACATTAGTTCATCAACATATGCAATATAAATCTCAATGAGCACTAAACTTTGGAATTTGCAAGAGTTTGGACTATCCCAGTGGACTTAGTACTTTCACCATTCTGTGATCTATAAGCACTATATTGTAGTCTCAACTGAGACCAACAATTTACTCTTGCATTTATGACAGTTATAAAGGGACTACTAGAAATTATTTATATTGATATTAGATATTTTGTTTCATTTGCAGTTGATGACATTAGACATCCTCGATGATTTTGGTGGCATGATGGACCATGGAGTCACTGCAGCAATAGCCAGTTTTGATCCATTGAGAGAGGTATGCAACAAATTAGTCAATTTGACATTATATTTACTCTTTTATAGTCTATTATAGAAAATTTTCATGATAATTTAATGTAGTTTAATTTATATCTTGATGGTTGCTATAGGTGGTTGTCACTCCAAACCATGGATGTGGTAATGTTGTAAATGTGCATGATGACTATATGTATGCATTAAGTGATTATATTTTGTTATATGTCATTCCACAATTCAATTTCTATGTATTAACATATTTACTTTTTATTGTATCAGTTAAAGGTCCAAAGTTAAGAGAGGAGGACTAGCGAGCATGTTCGAAAGACAAGAGAACCAATAGTCACTCCTTCCAGCCAAATTTCAAAGACAACACAAGTTCTATTTCCTTCCCCTAGAGGGAAATGACTATGTATTAGGGTCATTTTTTGTATGCCTGTGTGGCATTTTGGAACATATGTTTTGTACTATCGATATATATGTGACATTTTAAGTCCATATGACTCCTCTGTACTAAGCCTGTATGGTTTTTTTGGATATATTATATACACTTTTATCAATATATAGCATTGTATAGCCTTATGGATTTTTGATTAAAGAAAATCTTATTTTGCTACTACCATTCTTAAATGATGTTATAATGCATATTGTGTAAATTATATGCTTGAATGTTATAGACATGGATTTTTTTTACATCTGATGCTTAATTATTTACTGTCAATTGCTAAATAAGCCCCATCTAAAGTGTATTGTGTAAATAAGCTTCATTCCTAGTGGTTTGTATTATTTGGAATGCTTCAATCACTTGTGCCTCACTTATTCACATGTATGATTCACTTATTCACATGTATAATTCATGTATATTGCATGTATTCACATGTATTCTTCATGATTCCAATGCATAGTAGAAAAAATCTTTTGGGGAAAAAATTGACAAACCAAAAGTATAAGAGTTTTTGAAAAAATCGAGAAAAAAACATATTTAAAAAAACGTTAAAAATTGTAGAACAAGAGATTAAAACTATTTTTTTTAAACTGAAAGGTATTTCCATATCATATAGAGATATAGAGAGCAAATAAAATATTTAAGATTTTAACTAATGAATTGTAAAAAATAGATTTTTGTAGTTTATATTCAAATCATTGATTACATTGCATTGCACATCTTTCAAAGTCAAATCATTACTTCACATTGCATATCTAATAACTAGATTTTGATAGATGACAAAATTTCAATTACAATATAGTTTCTACAAAGTCAACCTAATAAGTTATGCAATTACTTCATATTGCATAAATAATAACTAGGAGCAGCTGTCAATTGCATTTTATTATCATGGCATTCTATGAGACCAGATTTCTTTGAGGTATTTTTTCAAATAGTTCAGTTCCTTGTGTATGTTACCACATTTTTCATACATGTCTACCAAAGCATCTTGTCAAATAGTTCACTGCCCTGTTGCTATGGATAAAATCCTAAAAAAAGTGCTTTCGAACAAGCTATGGATGGCTGGAAAAAATATATCAAAAGAATAATAGTAAGCAATAACATAGACAAGGCAGTGAAATGTTTGAAAAAATGCATAAAATAAATGTGGTGATGGAATGCCATGACAAGCCATAGACAAGGTAGTGAACTATTTGAAAAGATGCCTCAAAGAAATGTGGTCTGAAGGTGATGGAATGCCATGACAATCAAATTTATTTTGATTATCATGGCATTCCATCACCATGAGACCTCATTTTTTTGAGGCATTTTTTCAAAGGGTTCACTGCCTTTTCTATGCTACCACATTTTATGGTGCAGGAGCACCATTGAATAGAAGGTTTCAATTCAATTTTTTGAGGAGTAGGCTTTAGGTTTTGAGGTATTTTGTCTAAAATAAGGTCAATGATACCATTTTCTATTGTAATTCATCATTTTAGTTGATAGCTAGGTGTTTAGAAGGTAAAGTTTGCAAAAAGTGCAAACTATTGAAAAGAGATGTAAAGTTGTTAAAAAGTTGCAAAATTATATTTTTAGGGAAGGCAAACGGTCATAGCATTTCAAAAGGTATTTTTAGGTGTTAGGATAGTTAGTTTGGAGGTAAAAATCATAAATAAGGTGGAAAAATTTGATGTAAGTTGGATTTTTGAAGATTTGGAAGATTGGAACATTAATAATACTTTATTTTTCTCCACTTTTTCTGCATTATTTGACTTTACAGTGACTGTACGACTAGCACAATTGCATAATTTTCTAGAAATTTGTTTTGAATTCATTTAAAGGTGTGATTTTTCCACTTATTTAATTTGATTTGAGCATCCAACAGTGGATTCGGTGTAAATTTGAGAAAATTCTTCGTGACAAGTTATTACCATGTTTTAAGGGTTTGTAGCTTTTAAAATGTAAACTCGACCAATTCCACTTTTTTTGGCTCTTGTAACTTGTGGAATGGGTCTTCAACATCAATAAAAAAGTGAGGGAATGTTGAGAGAGTGCAAGGGAGGCCTGAAAATGTGTTGGGCATGAAGCCCTAGAGTGGAAAATTATGTTTTCAAATTGGAAAAGAGATGTTTTGATATGGTAATGAGTGAAATAGGTTGAAGTAGGATTTTTTCTTGTTGAATTGAGTATGTTCAGATGTTTTTATACTGGTTTGAGATGGTGGAAATTTTGATTGAGGTCCAAAAATGTGATTTCCTTTAAAACCCTTGATTTTTTGCTATAAAAGAGAGTTTTGAGTTTAGGTATCTTGGAGGGTGGATGTTTGAGAAAAATTGTGGAATATTTGGTTTGGTAACTCTTAGAGAGCTTCCAAAATTGAATTTTGAGTGAAAGGGAAATTTTAAGGTAGAGTCCCTTTGTAAAAGTGACCTAATTTGAGGCCTAGTTGGTGTTAAAATCCCAATTTGAGAGAGTTGTATCAAAGTAAGCTATTGAGTGGTTGTGATATGTTGTTGAGCACCTTGATGGGTGTTTGAAACCCTGATGGTCTTAATTTTAAAGGACAACACCAAGGAGATATACCCAATTGGGTGAGTTGCCATGCTACAAGGCATAAAGAAGGACTGTTGAGATAAAGAGTATTTGAGAACTTATCACTTGAAAGTTTTTTTTGTGTGGAATTATGTTGTGTGATTGCAGAACCTCCTCTAGTTGCTATAATTTTTCATACATTTCTATCAAAGAATTATCACATAGTTAATTGCCTTGCTGCTATGGATAAAACCCTAGAACATGTGCTTTTGAACAAGCTGTGGACAGTTGGAAAAAATCTAGTAAAGCATTATAAAAAGCAATAACATAGACAAGGAAATGAACTACTTGAAAAAATGCTTCAAAGAAATGAGGTCTCATGGTGATGGAATTTCATGACAAGAAAATTGTTATAGATTGTCATGGTATTCCATCACCATGAGACCACGTTTCTTTGAGGTATTTTTTCAAACAATTCACTTCCTTGTCTATGCTACCACAATTTTTGTACATGTTTACCAAAGAATTTTATCAAGCAGTTCATTGCTTTGCTTCTATGGCTAAAATCCTAAAACGGGTGCTTCCAAACAAGATATGGATGCTTGGAAAAAATGTATCAAAGCATAATAATAAGCAATAGCATAGACAAGGCAGTGAACTGTTCGAAAAAATGCCTCAAAGAAATGTGGTCTCAATGTGCTTGTCATGGCATTCCATCACCATGGGACCACATTTCTTTGAGGTATTTATTTCAAATAGTTTGCCACCTTTTCTATGCTACAACATTTTTCATACATGTCTACCAAAGCATTTTATCAATCAATTCACTACCTTGCTGCTATGGCTAAAATTCTAAAAAAGGTGCTTTTGAACAAGCTATGGATGCTTGGAAAAAAATATATCAAAGCATAATAGTAAGGAATATCATGATGCAAAGGAGGGAGGCCTTCAATCAACTAAACAGAAATCCAATTTATACACCAAGCCTTTCTTCCTCCAAACCCTATCAAGGGTGATTCTCCTCAAACTTTATTATTTATCTTGTAGGTTTGCAAACTCAACTTCTTCACATTTTCTTGCAAAGCTTACTACAAAATCTCAAGCCACTCACCTTTTCAGACACCCTTTTAAGTCTTCAAAAACATATCACAAAAACACACCAAGTCACTTTAGACCAACACCAACAAAACAAGGCTACTACATTGTCCTAATTAGTCAATTAGGACAAATTTTCAAAGAAAATATACTCAAAAGTATCTTCCCATCCTAAATAACTATATATAGTCATTGACCATACCACAAAACTTCCAAATCCATAATCTTTAACTTGAGAACCACTCCTTTAAGCCCACTTTTACAAAACCCTCATTTTTAGCAAGTTTAGGGTGGGTTTATTGAAAATCCTATTCCCACAACTCATAAAACCTTTCCAAATAATAAAAAATGATTAAAAGAGCCTGCACATGCTTAAAATTCCCTCACAAACTATTGCCCCAAAATATTTCAACCATTTCCACTCTTAAACCACTCAATTTAACCAAAACTCATCAAATTGCCAACTAGGGCATCACACCAAATCACTCAACTTGCCTCCCCTGCTCTAGAAACCATGCACATATGTTCTCTACCCCAAATTATTCCATTCCACTAAGTTACAGTAGGATACAATAGGTGGAATGGCTAAAAAGTCATTTTTAGACACTCAACTACTTGCATTTGACAACTTTTCCCCAAGCAAGAATTCGCCACCACGGGAAAAGGCCTTTGAGATAGAAAAATTTGGGAGAGGTTATTGTAGAGGGGCCCAACATGATCCTATAGGAAAAATAATTTTCTAAGGGTTACGGTGTCAAAATATGAGCATGCTAAAGTTTGCACCTATTTTGCACTTTGGAATCAAGCGATTTTGTTAGTTGAATGTAGCTCAGAGCAATTTCATGTGTTTCAGTGCAAAAGAGGACCATGCCTAGTGTAAAAGTACCCACCTAGATGCATCAGAATAGTTCATTTGGTCACATGAGTTGCGAAATGAAAGTTGCACCACTTTGTAACTTTCAACTACTTGCATTTGAAAACTTTTTCCCCAAGCGATAATTTTCCACCACGGGAAAAAGACTCTAAGATTGAAAAAACCAAGAGAGACTATAGTAGAGGGGCCCAACACAATCCCATAGGCTTAGATGATAAGTTTTTAAGCATCACAATGTCTAAATATGAGCATGTTGAAGTTTGCAGTCATTTTGCACTTTGAACTCTTAAGGGATTGTGCCCATTGAATGTAGCTCAGAGTGATTCCACATTTTTTTAGTGCAAAAGAGGACCATGCCTAGCATAAAAGTACCCGCCCAGACATGTAGAAATAGTCAATTTAGTTAGACAAGTTGCATAACGAAATTTGCACCACATTGCAACTTTCAACTCCTTGCATTTGACAACTTTTTCCCCAAGCAAAAATTCACCACCATGGGAAAAGGTCTCAGAGATATCAAAAACCAAGAGAGGTTATTGTAGAGGGGTCCAATTTGATCCCATAGGCTCAAACAAGAATTTTTTAAGTGTCATGGTGTCTGAATATGAGCATGTTGAATTTTTTAAGGGATTCTGCTAGTTGAATGTAGCTCAGAGTGATTCCATGTATTTCGATGCAAAAAAGGACCATTCCTAGCTTAAACCTACCCACCCGAACATTTTGGAATAGTCCATTTAGTCACACAAGCTACAGAATAAAATTTGCACCACTTTACAACTTTCAACTACTTGCATTTGACAACTTTTTAAATTAAAATTTTTCACCATGGGAAAAGGCCTCCAAGATAAAAAATTGAGAGAGGTTATTGTAGAGGGGCCCAACGCAATCCCATATGCTTAGACAAGAAGTTTTTGAGCATCACAATGTTTGAATATGAGTATGCTAAAGTTTGTAGCCATTTTGCACTTTGGACTCTTAAGAGATTATGTCAGTTGAATGTAGCTCAGAGTGATTCTACATGTTTATGTGTAAAAGAGGACCATTCCTAGCATAAACGTACCCACCCGGATGCATCAAAAATAGTTGTTTTGGTCACACGAGTTGTAGAACGAAAGTTGCACTAGTTTGCAATTTTCAACTACTTGCATTTGACAAGTTTTTCTCCAAGCGAGAATTCGCCACCACGAGAAAAGGCCTCCAAGATAGAAAAAATTGAGAGATATTATTGTATAGGGGTCAGAAACAATCCCATAGGCTCAGATGAGAAGTTTATAAGCATCACAATGTCTAAATATGAGCATGTTGAAGTTTGCAGTCATTTTGCACTTTGGACTCTTAAGGGATTTTATTGATTGAATGTAGCTCAGAGTGATTCCGCATGTTTTGATGCAAAATAAGACCATTCCTAGTGTAAACATACCCACCCAGATGTTTTGGAACAATCCATTTGGTCACATGAGTTGTAGAATGAAAGTTGCACCACTTTGCAACTTTCAACTACTTACATTTGACAACTTTTTCTCCAAGCAAGAATTCGCCACCATGGGATAAGGCCTCCGAGATATAGAAAATTGAAAGAGGTTTTTGTATAGGGGCCCAACACAATCCCATAGGTTCATATGAGAAGTTTCTAAGCATCACAGTGTTGAAATACAAGCATTTTGAAGTTTGCAACCATTTTGCACTTTGGACTCTTAAGGGATTATGTTGATTGAATGTATCTCAGAGCGATTTCGAGTGTTTCGGTTTGTAAGAAGACCATTCCTAGCATAAATGTACCCATAAAAATGCGTATTAACCATTTACAACCAATTTTTAATCAATTTGTTAATGAAACTTCATGTTTGCATTTTCTTGCAAAAGTTGCTTAACAACATTTTAGCAACTTGACAAGTTTTTACATTTTTTTCACAAATGACCCTCAAATCACTTTAAAATGACTATAAATGACCCCAAATGGTCATGGATGACCTTATTACAATCATGAAACACAAAATCAACCAAAAACCTAACTTCTACACTGTCTTAGACCTCAAATAGGTCAAATTTACAAAGTAATTATACTCAAAAATTCCTCCCAGCTCCACAAACCTATGGATAGTCTCTTATTAGGTTACAAAACCCACAAAACAAACATTATTTTCTAGAGAAACACTCTTGTAAACACCTAACTCCAAAGCCCTCATTTACACCCTTTTCAAAGAGGGTTTATTAAGAGTATGCATTCCCACACTTGACTCACTCAACCAATACCTCAAAAAACCCTTATTAGGTCTACACATGCTCAAAATTCCATAAAAAACTGCTTCCCCCAAGGATTTAATCCATTTCCATTCTCAAACCACTCAATTTAACTCAAACAACACAAATTTTCCAACCAAGGCATCATGTTGATCTCAAGAGCTAATCTCTCTTCAAACGTTCACAAGGCCTTTTAAAGGCATTCAAAACATTCCTAAACAACTTCCAAGTGCTTTCCCCATGAACTAAAATAAGATGACTCTTGAACTTCCACCATTTGATAATAAGTTGCAATTTTGACAACTTTTACACAATTTTAAAAATTTTGCAATATTTTGCAACTTAGACCTTCCAACCACCTAAAGACCTATAAAAGGAATCACTACATCATAAAATGGTCTAAATTACCTTATTGTTTGAACAAAAAGACTCAAATACCCCTAAACAACCAAAAGACCTCAATTGTCAACATTTTCATAAAATGCTCTTGGTTCCCCTGTACTAGTTACTACTTAGGGTTTCTTAATTTTTTTGGTCATGAATAAGGTTATTTTTGATGCAATGAAAAGTAATTCCACAACTATACAAACTGGCCTTGAACTTACTTTAGAACCATACCCTCAAACTGACCTTGAACGCTCAAAATGGGGCTCCAATTAGCCCACTCTAACAAAGGAACTCTACTTCAATATTTCTTCCCACTCAAAATACCATTGGACAGTCCTCAAACTACCTCCAAAACCATAAATTATTCAACCACTAAGTCAAAAATCTCTTGATAAGACCCTCTTTCATGAAACCCTCATTTTTCAGCAAATAAGTAGTGGTTTATTGAAAAACCCATCTCCAGATCTTAGTCAACCTCAAAATATTTTCAAACACTCTTATTTCACACTACACAAACTCAATTCACCTTCAAATTATTCTGCCCCCAAATTTCTCACACATTTCCTTCTTAAAACCTCTCAATTTCACCTATTTTCACTCTTCGTTCAACTAGGGATTCAAGCCCAAACATCCAAATGACCTACCCTTCCTTTGCAAACCTTCTATCACATCAAAATCCACTTAATAACACTAAAACACCTAGGTTATAACCTTATTCCAAACTATTTCTTTAATCTACTACTTCAAGCTATGCCTCCTAGGCCTAAATTCATGCTTTTCCATAGGGGCAACATGGAAATCTCCACCAAATGTCTTTTCCACCCATTGTATTCTATCGTAACTCAGTGGAATGGAAGAATTAGGTGTAGGGGGCATGTGTGCATGATTTCAGGATTAGGGGTGGCCATTTGGGGATTTGGGCATGATACCTAGTTGTCAAGAATGTGTGTTTTGAGTCAAATTTGGAGGTTAAGAGTAGGTAGTGATGGAAAACACTTGGGGAAACATTTTGTGAGAGTTAATTAAGAAAGGGAAAACATATTTGAAGGTGTTGGAGGCATTGAAATAGTGAGGAAAGGTCTAGAGGTGAGGTTTTCAATAAACCCCCCTTGAAACTTGTCAAAAGTGAGGGTTTTGAGTTTTGGAGTGTTGGTGAGTTTTTCTTTGGAAGATTATTGTTGATTTAGTGTTTATGTACCCTGCTCATGATTATCCAATGGTGTTTTTTTTTGGAAGGAAGATTAAAGGGTAGTTGGTTTGTTGAGAGTTTTCCACCCGGCTCTACATCACTTTGGCATGTTTATCAACATAAAACTATGATATTTTTTGAATTTCCATATGTGATGATAATGCAATATGAAATGTGTAGTGTGAGACAATTACATTTGTGTATTTAAACTTTAAAGTTAAAATTTTAAACTTTACCATTTTTCTTGTCTTCAAATTCGTTTAAACTATATAATATAACCATAATATAACTAAGCAATATATGATATAATTTAGCCATTATTCAGTATTTTTTTATTGTGAATTATATAATATAAGCATTATTTTTTATGCTATTGTACATTGATATTTAACCATTGCTCAAGAGAAAAAATTTGAACAGTTAAAACATGCACATGATGAACAAATTATTTCAATTCTCAACTTCTATATATCAAATTATCCAATAATCAAGTGTATGTCCATAAACAAAAATGGCATCAATGCCAACTCAAACAAAGTTTTACAAAATGTGGCATATGCCATGTCAATATGTATTCAAAATATACATGCCAAAATTTCTATCATCCTAAACTACCGATGGATTATCAAAATAGAGCCTCTTTGAAGCATTCTTTGGTTCTAAAGGTAACTGCATAAGAAAAATTCAAACCACAATTGACATTAGTTATATTATATAATTTAAAATCAAAAAATTAACTTCAAAATCAATATATGTATTGAATTATAATTTAGCTCTAAAATTGAAATCTTGATAACCTCATATATACATATCTTCAAACCATCAAGACTCCTAGAATATGCCCCTCTCAAAGAACTAATCATACCAACTTTTTCAATGTCAATCTATATATGTGAACAAAAAAATTCAAATTGATACAAGTTAGCATACAATTGTTAGTAATAGGAACATATTTACCAAACAAAAATAAAATAAACACATACCTCTTTAGGCATCTCTTTTTCTTTATCTCTTTCATGTGTTTCAGAACCTCCTTGAGGTGTTTCAACACCTACTCCTTCAAGTGTTCCAACAGCTACTCCTTCAGGCATTGTGACACTTGTCAAAAAGAATGTGTAGCTCATAACCACCTCTACATAAAAATGACAAGTAAATGAAACTACCAATCTATGTTGACATATGTATAATCACTATAAGATCTTAAAAATATTAATTCAATTGAATTTGAATTCAATTAACTTTCCCTTATCTACCATTGTGCCTCCAAATTCTAGACAACACTACACCTCGCTCTCTCTAGGTGTTTCCTACAAGAGGAAAATAATATAAACATAAAAATTAATATATAATTTCATTAATGACAATTCAAATGACAAGTATATAATGTACGAATTCAGTTCTAAATGGCATGGGTTGAAGTAGCAAATTGAATAATTTGTTTTGAAGAAGGCTAGAACCAGTTGGTTTTAGTGATATTTGATGGGTTTGAAGGTTTTCAAGGACTTGACAGGTCATGCGTATGTTTGGGCATGAAGCCCTAGTTGAGAGAAGTGCATTTTTTAATGGAAATTTGAGGTTTTAGAGAGTAAAAGTGGGTGAAGTTTGGAGGAAACATAATATTAAGGATTATTAAGCATGTGAAGGCTTAAAAAAGGGTTCTTGAAGTAGTGATAAGGTCACAGGAGGCCTGAGATGGTTTTTTCAATAAACGCTTGTCTATTGTGTGAAAAATGAGGGTTTCATGGAATGAGACTCTAGAAGGTGAATTTTGGATCAAAGATTGAAGAATTTGTGATTTTGGAGGTATTTTAATGTCTATATAGTGGAATTTTGGATTGGAAACAAGTTAGAAAGAGTTTCCCTTTGCAAAAATGGGCTAATTGGAGCCCTTTGCAGTGTTGAAATTAGTTTAAGTGGAGTTGTTCCAAAGTGACCTATTGAGGTTTTGAGTTATATTTTGTGAGGGCCTAATGGGGGTTTGAAAAGGTGAATGTCTCATGAAGAGGCAAGCTTCTCTAAAATATATTTTTCAAGACATCAAGTTGGAGACCTACAGGGAAACTAGCTTGAAATAGTGAAGAGATGATGAAAAAGAGTTATAAGGGGAAAATATTGGTTTGAGTCAGATGAGATTGTGTTTGTAATTGGTGGTCAATAGTGATGAAGAGCTAGGTGGGCCACATGAACAAACAAATAGATCAGTACCAAGCTCATAAACTTGACTCCTTGACTGGTTCTCCAAGCACTCACAAAACTCAACAAGGAACTAGGCCTTCAAAAAACCCAAACTTGCATTTAAGGTTTCAGACAATTTCATGCCCTTAAAGAGGTATCTAAATGGATTAAAATCCCCATTCAAACTAAACTAAACCACTCTCAAATCAAAGAGAATCATTCTTAGCAACAAATCGCTCTAAGCCTTCACTCGCTAGTAGCCCTCATCCAAGGGACTGCCAAACATAACTCCAGGTCAAGAAAACTTCTCTAGACTATACCAACAGATTTGGATACCCTTTTTCATGCCCTTAAACATATCTTAAACTTATAATAGAATCCTTTGAAATAAATTCTCCAAAATCCCACTATACCGTAGGGGCAACTAGGCCAATTAGGCCTCTTTTCCAAAGAGACACCTTCCCAAACACCTAAAATCAACTCAAACACCATGGAAAGTCATTAAATAGGTTACCAATCTTAAGATTTCATAATTTTTAGAGCTGCAACCACTCACCAAGCTACCAATCCACTAAACCCTTACACTCAAGCCACCAAACCTAGGTTTTTCAAGGAGCCTTATTGAAAATCACTCTTCCCACACTTAAATATCACATCTAACACCCCAAAAAATACCATATGATGTCTTTACATGCTTAAAATACTCTCACGAATGACTTCCCCAAAGGATTTCATCCATTCACACTCTAAAACCACTCAAAATCACATATTTTCACACCCAAGGCTATATGCCATGACTCAAAAATGATCTCCCATACTCCAAGAATCATATATAACCTATTACAAACATAATGGACTCATTCAACCAAGATACAGTATATAAATTCGGTGGAATGATCCATTAAATCACTTCATGACCTCAAAACTTGAAATTTAAACTTCCAGACCCACCTACAATAAAATCCACCCTAAGAGCTCAAAACAATATGGATTGCAATGCCACAAAAACCAAAAAATGGATAAAACATCCCTCTAACCAAATAAAAGAACTTTTATTCAATTTCCTTCAGTACAGGCTCATGCAATTGACTGCTACAATACTGAAAAAGAGAAAAACAAACTTAGATTTACAAAGAAAACAAAGCTATATTGATCAATGTTTGTACAAAATATTCCAATCTTCTCCACACACTCCTTCATTAGAGATTAAAATAATTATATTCAACTACCTTAATCAATAATTGATTGAAAAAAAATGCCACACGTGACCTTTGGCCTTCCCTGACCATTCAGCTTCCCCACTATGCATTTCTTGCACTTCAAAATTTGAAAAAATGACACTTTGCACTAATTTAGAAAATTTGAAAAAATGACACTTTGCACTAATTACAACCACCGAAGTTTGATGCCCTTGCACCAAATAGAGAGCAACATATAACCATCATTTTTTATATCTACATTAATACAATTTTGTAAACCCTTACACAATCAAACTTAAATGCTTGAAAGAAATCAATGATAAATAACATGCATTTAAAAATTTAATGTGCATACTTACCAATCAATCTAGGGAACCATCTAGGTCTTCTCTACTCTTTATGGTGTCAAGTATTACCTCATGGTTAGAGTCACACACTTTCCACAAGTTCTTGTTCGTATTTCTACCCTTATATTTGATCAAATGAACGTTGGTGGTGATGACAAGGTTCAAGTAGTGAAGAATCTTTCAATGCATGTCAAAGTCCTCAAACAACCAAACTAGAACATTCTTAACTGGGTACCTTCTAAGCCATGTTCCAGTAATAACCACTAAACCTGTAGGATATTCTATGTTTTCTCCATCTATAACTGGGGCCTCCAATTTATTTTTGGCCTCGATACAACATAGGTAATAATTTGTACCCTCTTCATTGTTTTCATCTGCAATCACCACATATGTGTGCCCTGCATTGATATGTTCATCTTGTTAGATTTATTTATTGAACATCATAGTAAAACCTATAAGAGATATTACCTGGTTCTAGTAGGTCTGATACATGATAAAATTCCATAGATGATTGCATCTCTATGATTTTTAGAGTCGTCGAGAGTTGATACGTGTCAAGTGGGATTCTAAGACTTCTTACAGACCATTCGTCAACCCACTTTGTTGACTCACAATCATTCCATGCTTAAAGTGTACATGCAGAACACAAGCATTTCATATTTTGTGTATGGATAGTTCATGTATCTCCATTCAAGCTTCTAAAAGAGTGTAGCTCACTCGATCTTGTTAGTGTAAAAAATCCCTCATATTTTGCAATGTTATTATCATCTATTAAATGAAAAAATATACAAACTAAAGAATTACCTTCATTACCTAGACCCATTGCATGATTGCACCAGTGGACAATTGATCTTACATCTATCAACTTTACACTATCTGTGTACTTTAACTCTTCTCGTGCTGGGCTATTTTGATACATGTGCCTCCTCCATTAGGCTCCCCCTTTCCATGCCCTACCTCTGAGAAGTTCCACGTATGTTGAACACCACTGATCCTATGTATCTTTCTCAACTAGTAAAACATTATGGCATTCTTAAATTGTGATGTATAGTTATCTAACCATATGATATGCCTACTGAATGATATGCCCTTGCTAGCCAGATCAACATAAAACATCTGAAAGAAACATTACACAAACTCTGTAGAATGTGTGCGATCATCATTGATGTAAAAGTGATACTCCCTTAATAATTTCCTATTTTCCTTGGTACTATCATTTGCATGAATGAATTCTATATGGAAAAATATAAAAACTTGCGTGGAGTTGTAGTATTGTGATTACACCTCGTTTTGTGGTTGTAGTGTGTAGTTCTTAATGAAGTCAACAACTGGAATGATGCTACAAAGTGGAAACATGTCCTTGCATAAATTGAACTATGAGTCCAACCATTAATCTATGTGTGTATGCCTTGCATACTCATACACCACCTGATCACAAAAAATTCCCATAAACTGATACATTGGAATATTATCACTAACCAGTTCACACTTCTTTACTTCTTTCCCATCTTTTAGACTATATGCCACTGTCTTATATTTTCCAAATTCCATAATTTTGTCCCCAATTGTGTGTGTACTAGCCATGTGTTGGAAAATTGGAAAATTTTGCATGCCACCACAATGATCACATGTGCCATCCAAACATGACTTTTGATAATAAAAAAATTGACCATCCTCTCTTTCACATAAAATGGAAGATAAAAATTCCCTTGAGGATTTAGCTGGAGGCCTTATGTTACATTCCTGCAAAACATTGTCAGTATGCATATCTACACATATACGTCGATAAACATCATAATGGTTAGAAAACTCAATATGAAACAATAAGTAGTGTGTGTGTGATTTATTTTGACATAAAAATGCTTTAGCATTTCAAAATACCTTTGTCATATTTTAATTTCAGGAAACTTATGTACAAAATCAACAAAAAATTGGGTTTGAGAGTTATCCAAATAATGCTTTGGATGTCACTCATGTATTTTACTACCAATTCTCCTTCTTACAACATCTCTTTGATTAGGAGAGGTCCTTGTGTTATCCTTCCAATAATTCACTATTAATTATCTCAAGCCTTGAGCAATTCGTTCATCTTTTTGTGGCACTCTACCGAAGAATACCCATAACTCATTGTTATTTGGATCCTCCACTCTTTCATGCCTTCCTTTGGCTCTCATTAGAGATGAATTAATTATTTTCAAAGAATTAATTTCCTTTGTAAGGCTCACCTTATTCCTTGTTTGACTGCTTAAGAGTTTTTTTGTCATCACACATCATGTGACACAACTATCCTTCGTGTGTGAGGTAGAACCCACGCTCTCGTATGCACTCATTAAGTTCTTTACGATGGAATTTTCACTTGAGTCATTTGAAACTCTTAGCCCAAGAGCCTTCATGGTGAGCCTAAATTTGAGTTTCCTCATCATTTCAACAAATAGTTGGCATCTTCCACCCTCACTTAGCTTCGCAAAAAATAAACTCCATATGCTCTATGCATATATTTGACATATACTTTTTGGAATCTTATTAGGCATCCATTTCAAAACATTGAAATCAATATCAATAAAAAATGTAGGTTTTCTATGCAAAACTGTAGTAGGAGTTCTCAAATGTAAATTTGAGTCAACATTAGGAAGGTCAACAACATTGGGGATAGACCACATACCTTAAATTGAAGGTGAAATTGATGACATACCTTGATATTGACATGTAAATGATGTTGTACCTCCAACTTGAGATGTCATTTGTGGAGTTCCTTCAAATAGAGATGTTTTTGTTGTTGTACTTTCAAAACACAATGTTGTTGATGGTGTGTCTTCAATTGTAGATGTGATTTTTGATGTACTTGTAAAACCACATGTTGTTGTTGGTGTGTCTTCAAATGGAGATGTGCATTGAGATTCACCTATGGTTGATGATGTGCCCCCAAATTCGGTATCCATTCTTGTCCTTCCACAAACTTTCCTCATTAGTTCCCTTTGTTTTTCCAATTTGACATCTCTCTTAGATTGCACGGTAATTTCTGGTTGTATGGGCTACAATTCCTTTGCTTCACAATCTACGTTTTTTTATTCTCTTCTCCTTGCATTTTTAACTGCATGTTCTTTCGGTGTTAGAGGATTCAGTCATTTCCTTGGCATGACGTTGAATGCTACATGTTCACAAACACACATAGAACCAAAAAGACACATAAAAAAAAAGTAAGTAATGCATTTTATGAAACATATTGATATCGTTGATTACATTGCACAACATATGAAACAAACCAAAGATTTTTATGAAAGAAGGCAACGAGTTGTTTGGAATTATCAAACATGTCTATGTTGGACAACATTTTTTATACATACATCTACCTCTATACCACAACTAAAGTCAGTAATGCATAAATTTTCAAACATATATGTACCACTGATTACATATTTGTAGGGTTAGATGTTATAGTAGGGATTTTGAGCAGGGAGTAGCATATGATGGAGTTTTGATGTTGCCCAATGGTATTTTTGTGAATTTTGGATTCAAAATGGTGGTTTAGAATTGGATTTTGGTGAAATAGAAATGGTAGAAGAAGGCAATGTATTTATTTAGCATGGGAATACATATTTGAGTGTGTTTGAAGAGTTGGAAAAGTGGCTAGAGGCTTGGAACATTGATTTTCAATAAACCCTCCTTGTTTCATCATAGAAAGGCCTAAAGCAAGGGTTTAGTGTTTAGATGCATTAGAGAGGTTTCCACTGACTAAAATCTGTTGAGTCTAAAGTTTTGGAGGCTGGTGAAGGTCTGTCAAAATAGAATTAGGACTAAAAAAGTGTTTTAAGGTATGATGCTTTATAAAAGTGGCATAATTGGCCTATTGGGCAGCATAGTAGCACTGTTTTGGTGATGTTGGTCCAAATTAACCTATTGTGTTTTTGACATATGTTTTTGGAGGCCTTAATGCGTGTCTGAAAATGTCAAGCTTTTGTGGGTTTGAGTTGTCTTTGATAAGATATGAACAATTTTCTTTGTTGTGAATGCTACAAGGAAGTGAATGTGAATTGGTTAGTTGAGCATTGAATTGAGGTTTTTGAGATTGAATATTGTTTGAAACTAATCTAATTGTTATTTTTGAAGGTTTTTTCTCCCTACTCTGCATCAAAAACCTAGGGTATAAGTTCCTGCCACCTAAATGAAAACTAGGGAATCTTGTGTTTATTATTATCAAAACCACATTGTGATTGTCAACAAATCCATGAAGAAGATGAATTCAAAGAAGGGTTTGTGATGCTATATATTATAATTATTCACTATTTATTTGGTAATGAGCTAACTTAGAAAGACAATAAGCATTCTCAATTGCACAAAAAATTCCCTTTTTTATTTATTAGAAAGGTAAATGGTATGAATGAATGGAAACTTCCATTAACAACTATGTCAAATAGCTTGAATTTATCTAAGTACATGTGATGAAGGTGATTTTTTTATGGAAAAAAAAAATTAATGGAAATTTCCATTAACATTGCTGAAAGCTATTAGGTTTTCCAAATTAGTTGAAAATAAAAGTTTCCCACAACCATCACTAATAATGAATTTGAATCTCTTATGTCATGTTTTCCATTTTATATCTTGAAGTTCCTAAAATGTAAACTTTTACATGCAGAAATCCATCTTATTTAATGTTTAATTCTATGTGTAACAATGAAGATTAATAAAATCATCAAATGAATGGTCTAAAAATTGTGAAAACAAAACAAAAAACTCAAAATAAACATCTACCTAAAATGAAATAGAGTGAATTCCACTAACCATGCTATAAATGGACTACTATAAACAATACAAATAGAATTCATAAGTAAATTTGTGTTAAGTAAATGTCATGTTTTTCATTTTTTTGTTCTTCAAACTCATTAAAATTAAACTTTTTTGTGCAATACCCATCTAATTAATTGTTGAATTCTATGTCCAATTGTTATGATAAATAAAATCATTAAAGTAATTTAGTTTATATTGTCAAAAACAAACAAATATACTAAATATAAACATTTCAATATTACCAAAATGAATATGTTACCTGAGATAATTTAAAGTGATGTAGAAACTTCAAAATGTCTTCTTCTACGTTGTCTAGCATGTAGATTGGTGGTAAAAAGGTGATGGATCAAGCATAGATTGGTACAACATGGAGTCAACTGCATAAAAAAGGTGTTTCTAAATTGGATAAATCACCGAACTAGACAAATACAGAAGCATGTGGACCTGAATCATGGGGTCAACCCCTATTTTACCATTTCAAGGTAAAACACATTTGGCGCTTGCCAAATTTGGCGAGTTCCAAATGTGTTGTTTTGAAATCTTCACCTTTCATAGAGCAAAGTGAGTGAGATTTTAGATAGAGAGAGAGTTGATAGGAGTGAGAGAGGTTAGTCTAGGTAGTGTGGTAGCGACTAAGACCTGAGAGTGATAAATATTTGAGAGGGATAAAGAGTTATCTAGTTACAGTGGGGGGAAATACCTAACAAAAGGAGAGGGGTTGGGAGGGATGAGACATGAGAGATACTAAAAGACCAAAGGTGGAGAGAGAGAGGGGGGGTTGGAGTGAAATATATTTTTCTATGTAGGGTGGGAGGTAATTGAGATTTGAAAGAGATGGAGTGTGAGAGAGGGCGTTGGAGTGACAAAAATTAGTCTAGCTAGCATGGGAGGGAGTGAGATATGAGAGAGAGAGAGAGACTTGAGAGGGAGAGATTTGTTTAGTTATGGTTCGGGGAAAACCTAAGAGAGGGAGTGGGAGATAGAGGGATGGGAGACCTAAACTGTCAACCCTAAACCCTTAAACCCTCTACCCTCAACACAATACCCTCTACCTTTAAGACTAATACACTCTACCCTCAACACTTAAACCCTTTTAAACCCAATACCCTCTACCCTAAACCCTAAACATGTACCCTATACACTTAACCCTTAAACCCTCTACCATCTACCTTAAACCCTTAAACACTCTACCCTTAAACCATAAACCCTATATCCTTAACCCTTAAATCCTTAAATCCTAAACCCTAGAACCCTAAACCCTCTACACTCTACCCTTAACCTCCTACCCTCTACCCTCAACCCCCCCTCTCTCTCTCAACCCTACACCATCTACCCTTAAACCGTAAATCATAATACCTAAACCCTCTACCCTCAACCCTAAAACCCTAAAACCCTCAACCCTTAACCCTCTACCCTTAACCTTTAAATCATCTACCCTTAAACTTTAAATCCTATGTGCTAAACCCTAAACCCTTAAATTATCTACCCTCAAACCTATGCCCTTAATTATCAGCCTTCTAACCTAAAAACTGGATCATCAACCCTCATCTATCTTTGCCCCTCCCTCCTCTTATATCTTTCTCTCTATCCCACTTCTCCCTTCATCTCTCCCTCCATCCATTCCTCCCTCTCTATCATAATCCCTCAACCCTATACCCTCAACCCTTAAACCCTTAAACCCTCAACCCTCAACCCTTAACCCTCAACCCTCAACCCTCAACCCCCAAACCCTAAAGCCTTGAGCCCTTTATCCTCTACCCTCCACTATCAACCCAATACCCTCTACCCTCAAACCTAATCCCTCAACCCTACACCATCTACCCTTAAACTGTAAATCGTAATCCCTAAACCCTAAACCCTCTACCCTCAACCCTGAACCCTCAACACTTAAACACTAAATACTCAACCCTCAACCCTCTACACTTAACCAAGTTAAACCCTAAACCCTTAAACCCTATACCCTTAAACTATAAACCATAAACCCTCTACCCTCAAACCTCAACCCTTAAACCCTAAAACCCTCAACCCTCAACCCTTAACCAGGTTAAACCCTTAAAATATCTACCCTCTACCCTCTACCCTTAAACCCTTTTAAACCCAACTAAACTCTCTACACTAATCCCTCAACCCTCAACCCTTAATACCTCAACCCTTAAACCCTCAACCCTAAACCCTCAACCCTCAACCCTCAACCCTCAACCCTCAACCCTCAACCCTTTAACTGTAAACACTAAACCCTATACCCTCTGTAAGATAGAATTAAAATCTGGATTAGAGGATATATGCAAACTAGAATAAACGATGTTAATCTTAATCTAACCAATATTAATCTAAATCAAACAAAAAAGAACAAGGAAATAAACATAATAAAACTAAAAAAATTAATGGAAAGCTCTCACCGAATATGCATTCACTCCTTCGAATTATCTTGATTGCTCTTCTCCATTTTTCCTTTTCAATATTCTTGCCCTCATATTTCGATGTTTGAATGTGAGCATAACTTTGTCTAGTGTCTAAGCAAAATATCAAAGATAAGTTTCTTGTCAAAAGTGTATGATTTCAGGAGTAATGATTTCGGGCATAATGATTTCGGGGGGAGGAATAATGATAATGACAGGCCATTTTATAGATTTTGGGTTTTTGAACGATCGACTCGAATTGAAAGTGAGATCGACATATGAGATTGATGAATTCCATGCAATGTGAGTTCTGTGTCAGATAGAATGTGAGTTAGAACATGAGTCAGAAAAGACTGCAGGTTAAAGACTAATTTAGAATGTGAGTTAGAACACGAGTTCAAGATCTTAATCTTGAGTTAAGAGTCTTCGAAAATAGAAGAAATAGACTTTGAATGTCAAAGACAAAGTTAGAAGTTGAAGAATAATGCATTCAGATGAAAACATGAGTTAATTAATTAAATAAAGATATTTAATTAATAGACACACCATGCATATGAGTTGGAACTAGTTAACTTACTAGTTGTGACAGAGAGTCCTCTCTCAGAGACAATCAGATGTTGAATCTAGAGATAACTGGAGAACTAAAAATACATCTTGAGTCAGAAGGTGAGTGAATGATTAGTCAAGTGATTGATAGAAGAATGTGACATAAATAAATAAATATGAATTAAATGTTAATTTAATTCAACATTCGAAAGTGAAAGACTTAATTAAATAAATAAAGATCATTTATTTAATTTGACTATTGTAAAGGCGGAATTGAATAATTAAATAATAAATTTTTAATTATAGTTAAAGGGGATTAAATGAATAATTAAATAATAAATATTTAATTATAGTTGAAGTATGACAAAGGGGGTAGTTAAATAATAAATCATTTAATTAAGAAGGAAGAATTAATTAGTTAGCGACATAATTAAACAAATATGATTTATTTAATTAATCAAGGTTGAATAAAGGAATTTATGAATTAATGAATTAATGAAAAAAGGGTATTTAAATAGAGGAAATATGTATTAGAAAGGTAATTAAATAATAAATTATTTAATCATGACCATGGATAATAGAAAATTATGTCAAAAGTGGTGTTCACAGGCCTAGACCAATTTTCGATGTCTATAGTTTGCCCCTCTTTGATACAATGTTGTTTCAGCGTTGTGTCAAAGAAAATATGCCCCGATCTTGCCCCAGCATGAAAAATGTTCCCGATAAGTCAATTTGATAGTCAGAAATTCTATGGAGTTGACAAAATTGAATTTGGAGATGATACGGGCGTGTACAGGTCATTTGAAGTTGATAGGTTAAGCGGCCAATAGACTAGGTCTAAAGAAAGGCCATTCAAACCCTACCTATAAATAGGAATTAGATCTAAACCTAATTCATTTGCACCCAGAGGAGTTAGAAAAAAAGGATATTTTCTCTAACTACCTGACAAAAATGGCACCCATTCCATACCCTGCGCATCTTGGATATCAATCCAGATGTTCAGGAGGCCAGCCGACGCAGGACCACCGGTATGTACCCTAAAATGAACTCTTGAAAATTATTTTTGCACATAGTTTTAGGCATTGAAAATTCAATAAGGAAATGCGGTTCATCATGAATGACGCATATGCAGTCGTATTCGCCGCATTTGATTGTGAAACGACGCATGTGTGAAAACACTTCGAGGCTAAATTAGACATTTTAGGGAAAGATCGCATATGAAATATAATGCACCACATGTGTATTAGTGCAATGCATTTTCATTAGGAATAGTCGCATGTAGCATAGTGAACTACATATGCATAATTGAAACACACATGTAGTAGATAGGTAGGTTGTAGAAAGTGCACCGCATTTGTGAAAAAGCACCACATTTGGTTTAGTGCAATGCATGTTTAGTAGGGTGAATGGGGTTGTGGAAAATATGCGACGCATATGTAATATGCACCGCAAGTGAGGCTTCATGCAACGCATTTGAAAAAATGCACCGCATCTGTTAAAGTGAGCCACATTTGACTAGTAAAATTTTCAAAAAAAAATTATAAGAAAAACTTGAAAATTCTTAACATCATGGCTTAAATGCAGGTTGTTTTAGATCCTATTTATACGCGGGAGTCACGTCCAGACACATTCGATTTGAGAGATCGTTTGACAAGTGCAAAGATTCGGCTATTATGGAGACTGGGTCTACGTCACTATTTGTCAATGCCCACTATTCAAGCGAACAGGGATATGCTGATGGTATTGTGTAAGCAATGGCACTCTGAGACATTGTCCTTTCATTTGCTGACTAGGGAGGCCACTGTCACATTGGAGGATGTGTACAGGATCTTGAGACTGCCTATTAGAGGAGAGTGGGTTATGTATGAGACCCAGTGCGGATTAACCGAGTTGACGAGGTTCTATCAAGTAGATGAAATTAGTAGGCTCGACATCGAGCACTATGAGATCAGATGGCCAGTGTTAGCAAATAGATATGATCGGTTTGATTGTATATTATGTACATTGATTGTGGGGATAGTTCCTCCAGACATACAGGGTTACGTATTTCCGATGGGATGGGGTGCTATGTTGGTTGGTATGTTAGAGAGCGAGACTAGGTATGCATGGGGTCCATGTCTACTTGGGATGTTATACTTTCATCTTCACGACATTGCTTATAGAGATGCACAGTCACTGAGCTGTGGGACCACTTTACTGATGGTATGGGCTTGGGAGAGGATAGCCATTTTTCATCCTCCAGTTACAGTAGAGTGACAGGAGAGATTCTTGTATGTGTTCTGGTATACAGGACACATTACTCAGACGCATGTGGGAGACACAAGGTATTGGTGACATGCACTTGACATTCTTGATCAGTTTACATGGAGAACTTACATGGATTATGCGGAGTGGGCGGATGAGGAGGTACATTTGGTATTCTGCAGACAGACACAGTATCTTATTGGGAGGACTGTTTCTAGTGTACATATCATTGAGTGACACTTGCTAGACAGAGTTCTGAAATAGTTCAGCGAGGTTCAGGATGAGCCTCGAAGTAGAGCAGAGTTTGCTCGTTCGTCTAGAGAGGTTTTGTATTGGGGGCCTATGATGTGGAATTATGTCTATAAATGATATGATTTCTAGTCTATGTTTGTTTTTTTTTATTTTTTGACAATAAAGGATGTTGTGAAAATGATTTCTAAAATGACGTATACTAAGATGACGTATGATAGGACAGATAATATGCAAAATTTTGAGTACACTATGACAGTAAATGAGTCTAAGATGGGTATAACCTACTACTTATGGAATAAATGCATGCAAGGATATGTGTTTGACCAAGGAACTTGATTGTAGGACAAGGATAGTTGACAAGGTGAATTTCCCAAACTAGACTGTTCAACTGGAAAGATTCACAAATAGGAATAAAGTGATGAGGTTCAATGACTTGTGACAAATCAAAACATGAACGTATCCAATGATGAGGAAAGTTACCTATTCTACGATATGCAATTTCCTAGGAAGTATCTATATGCATGCAACTTAGGATGACTATGACTAGGATGTTTACTATGACTAAGACATATATGACACCTAATGATGCAAGGTTTTTGAGAAAAAATTTAACAGTTCTTGTCCAAGGTTGATCTTAAGAACCAGAAGCAAATAATTCCAGTGATGTTTCAGACTTAGTTTGTGGTTTTTGAAGTTTTTTGTTGACAGGCAAATGCGGTTCACCTAACAGTTGTGGTTCAAATGTTGACAGATGTGGTTTTTGACAGTGCATGCAATGTTTCTGACAGTTACGGGTTTTCTTATGACAAATGCGGTTTACCGATACACATGCAGTTCAAATTTTGGACTCTATAAACCTATATTTTCTTACAGACACCTACGGCTCTATATTTGAAAAATGTGGTTTTCATGCACACATGCGACTCAAAATATGACAGTTGCAACTCGTAATATGCAGAGTGTGAATGATGAACGTTTTGACAGACACATGTGGATTTTCCCCTAACAGATGCGACTCTCTATTACAGATGTGGCATTTAAACTGACAATTGTGACTCAATTTTCTGATAGTTGAAATTTTTTTCGAAAATTGTTTTGATGACTTTGTTTGTTGATCAAGATTTTGACAAATACAGTAGCGAACAAACACAACAATCAATGTATTTTCAATTTTTGTGATGAAAGGAGTGTTAAGACTCGAAAAAAATTTACAACCTAGGCTTTTTGGACAATACTCATTGAGTTCTTAATTGGATTTCTCTAGCTACACATATTTATGGTGAATGACTAGTAGCTTGACCCCACTAGCTCCCCTCCACGACACTCACTTATATGGGGCATCCAAGCTATTGTACCCATGAAACTCCCATGGCATACATTTCATTTCCACACATAAACCGTAAGAATGTAAGACGGCTTCACAGGGCCGACCCTGCTGCGCCAACAAGTAGGTAGGATTTTGGTAACTCCACAACAAGGTGTTTAATAAGGGCATTCCATTCATGGGGCACTATCCAACATTGGCGAGAGTCCATTTCTATCCATCTTGTCGGAATAGTCAGCGTGATTTCTAAGCTTTCCCCAGAAATCCATTTTTATATACCGGTTGGAAGTCACTTGGCTTTAGTGTGTTACTGGTCTGAGTCATATTGGGGTGAGTACTTTTTCCCACCAAGACAAGCCCAAGTTCTAGAGTCAGTAACCGTTTCTCTTACACCCAGGATCGCATGACTACGCAAGGGGAGAGGATACTTTGATATACTGAATTGTAAGGGTGACAAATACATGCAGCGCACCAAACAAAGAAGACAGTGGTTCTTTTTAATCCAAACAATAATTGTACATCTATCAATTGAAAAATTATTTTTAACCCACACGACGATTATCTATCTACCAAACAAAATCTTGCTTAAAGAAATAAATAAACACAAAGGCATTAAGTCTTACATGCAAATTTATCAGTAGTTCATTGTTGTTGTCTTCGGCCAAATTTATTTATAATCTAAATTTTAATCTAATTCATAATTTTATTTCACTATTGATAAATATTGCATGTTAAATATGATGAACTAAAACATCTAGAAAATTATATGAAAGGTTGAATTCATGGCTAGAAAACTATGGTTAGTTATGAATGGGACAAAAAGGATGTCAATTGGAAGAAAATATCACATTGATCAAGTTAATCGTTTTTAGTAGAAAAAACAAGAATCTATTTAAAAGTATTTTGAGAAATCAATTAACCACTCCTTTTATGGTGTCATATGAAAAGAAACACTTGAATCAATTAACAAAGAATCATCAACATCAATATTATTAGACATAAAGCATCACTACTATATTCATCAATACTAGAGAACTTATTAGAGAATCAATCTATCTTATTAGATTCATACTCCTTACAATGACCTTATCTTGCCACAATTCTAAGATTTTAGTGTTAGATTACCTAGAGATTTAGACATATCCTTTCCCTTATAAATATTATTTATTGTCTTCTTCTTACCTCTCTTCTCTTCTAAACTACCTCTAACTATAAGGGTGATAAAGATTTATCATCCATGGACCCTTTTCTTGTTTCTTCACTTAAAATATACCAATCACCTTTTTTAATTTAATTTTTGTGTCACTACTTCTTAGAAACATAACAAGCTTACTTCATGAATCTGGTAAGGTCAAAAGAAATAAAATGTATTTATCCACTTTATCCATCTTAACTCCAATTGATGCAAGTTGGACTATTATAGTATTAAAAATATTTAAATGATTAGTTACACAAAACATTCCCTTATTATCAAAGAATATAAATTATTTAAAATAATTTTATTTATTATGCTTTTAGACTAGTTAATATAATGTAAACAAATAATTTCATATTAAATTTGTTGTCTACTCATAAGACACATTCATTAGCATAAAATCTAAAAGACATGGTCAAAGTGTACAGTAGATTTCTTATCCAAATTGAATTAGTCCCCATGAAAAATACCTATAATTTTTATAGTTCAGATATTGTAACCCATTGATATCTCTCGATGAGAAGATCCTCCATAATTGAAATTTCCATAAATTAAGCTTTTGACCATTAAAATTGAAATTTCAAATCTTGATGTATTCACCATAGATTTAATTTTGTTCCAATTTCTCACAAAATACTTCAAAAATTTCATTTGATTCTAATTATACACCAATTTTAATCTTTTAACCATTGTAGGGTTTCTCCTTAGGACATACTAGGTTTTTCAATCCAACAAAGTAGACTTCCACCCTTGTTACAAAGGATTTTTGGACAAAAATAATGATTTCTTAATATATGTTTTTACTTAATATTCAACATGTACCAAATCTAAATATATCACATATAAAATTAATGGAACAATATGTAAAAAATAGAGACATATTTTTACATGTGAAACCCTTAACGGAAAAAATGAACGATCAAAATAAATTCACAATTGTATTATTTACAATCAACGTTGATTCAATATAATAAGGTTTGTGAAAATTTGTCATGGTCTCAATCTATAACATACCCTTCTTTTCCAAATTATCAAATGTTCACACACCAACAATATACAAAATGTTTGTAGAGTCTATTATGATGAGTTTGTAACCTCTAGTAACCTTGGTATATTCACAAAACTTGTTATATATAGATGTGTTCATGAGAATATCCAACATCCAACTATATAAATAACTTATGAAATACAAAGAATCATGTAACCATATTTTTATGCATATGTGACATGAGCTTACCATATAATTACTACCAAGTAAGGTGTCTCCATGTGGACAATATCCTTATAAAATTTTCCACTTTTGCACACAATAAAATAATAGTTACAACCTTTAGACTAATATTATTAGTATATTTCTTGTATAACCATCACTATTAGCTTGCACTCTTGTTATAGTACATACAAATACAACTTTACTCAAAATTTCTTATGGTACCTTATATCATCTTCCAAGACAATATATATCCATTACATCATGTGCACATGTGTTTACCAATTATATTCCAGTGCACCTACCTCACTGATTATGTTTTCAACAAGTACTAACTAACTATGAGATGGTGAGTTCTTCTAGAGATCTTGTGGTGGCTATCACAACATCTCCATATGTATACAAGCTATATATGATGCACTACCACTATAAAACCATTACCACATGTAGATCAACATAAAATGCTAAACCCCAATAGTAGAAACTCAACATAACTTATCGTATTATATCACATTCCATCACAGAGAATGCTATAACTAAAATCTTCCCATGGGTGAATATCACCTAACTTCTAGAAATTACACTGTAGAATACCTATAGGATTAATTAATGTTTTTCAATTTAATTTAAAAAGAAACAGAAATTTGGAATTGAGGTTACACAAGTGTATGCTAATCTAGGAACATGAAAGAAAGATTAGGTATATAGAATTTATCTAATTTATTTTTTGTAAAAGAGGTGGAAGGTTGGAAAGATGATAGTGGAAGATTCAAGTGACTAAAAATAAGTTCTAGAAAAGCATAGCAAAAAATGTCTTAAAATTTGTAGTGGTGTCTAACAAATCTCAATATTGTCCTAATAAAGTAAAAGTATCGTTACAAGCTTGAAGGTGTCTTAAATGTGAAAATGTCTCATTCTCAAGAAAAAAGTGTTTGTTATGCTTTTTTAGCATAAAAAAATAGAATTGTTATTTAAACTATGTTACCTACTATAATATCTTTCAATTCTAAAAGGAGGGAAAAGAGGAGCCTATGGTACATTTTGGGATTTTCTTTAGTTAAGCCCCTAAGGAATATTTTTACCATAAAATATTAAACAAATTAGAGGTTGCACTAAGGTACAATAATGGAGATGGATGGTGTGTAAGAGTTATGGAGAATATCTTAGTTTCTCTTAAAAAAGAAAGGTGGGTGTAGGTGCTTTAGAATCATGATGGATTCTTTCTACTTTTAAGAATTTTCTTAAGTAAACATGTTTAGGATCAATTTAACCATTAGACACAAATTAGAGTTAGGATTTATGCATAAAAGAAATGTTATAGCTTAATTAAATTGTGTTTATATGTTTTAAGCATTATCATACATGACAATATTCAGATTAATGTGTAATGTTAAAAGTGAAAAAAAAAGGTTTAAGGTGTTTGCAATGTGAGGAATCATATCTAACTAGAATAAAATATAATTGAAATAATTCATACTCAAAACACTTCCCATAATCCTAACCCTAATCCTATTCCCAACCATAATTCAAATACAAAAATAACCCCTAACCCTAAACTGTAAACCATAATATGGCCTATACAACTAAAATGTAAACAGCAGCTGCATAGAAGAAAAAACTTTACCCCCTTGCCACGTTGGCTACAGTAAAAATGATAAAAAGGTTAATTTTCCAAACACCGCTTTACAAAACGTACACAAATTAAGTACAGTAAAATTTGCGTGAAGTTGGAAACAGCAACAGAGACTGCAACGTAAAACTGTACAAATAAAACACTGTTGAGTCGGTTAACAATTCAATTAAACTAAGAGCGTACGTTTAATTAGGTTTTTGGTTATTGGTTACCAGGGAGCTTTCCTTCTCCTCCTGTAATACACAAAATAACAAATTTAGACGCTGAGCTGGAAGACAAATGTTGTCTATATTTAGAGCAGCGTCCATCAACTGGCCCACCGCCGACGAAGCCTCTAACTTTACATAATTACAAGTTAAATGCTTTGTTTCTGTCCAATAACGGAAAAATTGTTTCCGTCAGAAAAAAATAGGGTCAGATTTACGCAAATAACATCAAACATTAAAGAAAATTGTAATCAGATCTTGCACAACAATTACCAGTCACCTATAAAATTTCTGGAAAAAAATGTGAACTATAAAAGGTCAAATATATTTTCTACTATCTCGACTACTACAATTTTTTTAAAAAAAATTTGATCTCGTTGAACATTGCTGCGTGTTTTGTTTATACATTCTCATTTGTTTTGTTTTTCAAGCTTTAAAGGATTTCTGAAACACTAAATTTCTGCGTCAGATGACTATCATTATACAAAAATTACGGAGAATGCATGTTATGAGCAGATCTGAGACAGTTAGCTACAATCTTCGTCGTTAAGAGGCGGAGAAAGATTGAGATCGAAGAGCGGCAACGTCCGCTTACGAGGAGCCTTTCCATCCATTTCCAAATCTACCACAACTGACGACGAACCGCAATCGTTTCGAACGCTTCGCGTCTGGTCTCGAGCTTCCTCGTTCTTCTTCTTACAAAACTTCTGTCTAATGACGGAAGAAACAAGATCTTGCTTGCCGCCATCAAACAAGAAAAGCTGCCTGTTAACAGGCGCTTTGGAGGCCATATCTAGGGTGCTCTTACGGCTGATGTTGTCGATTGCCGAGGAGGAAGAGTAGGCGAAATTAGTTTTCGCCTTTAATCCTCTGAAGAAAAGAGCCGCAGTATCGTAAGCCCTAGCGGCTTCCTCCGCAGTGCGAAAAGTGCCGAGCCAAACTCTTTGCTTCTTGGCAGGATCTCTGATCTCTGCGGCGTATCGACCCCAGGGCCTCTTCCTCACTCCCCTGTAGTGAACTTCTAAGGCATCCTTCCTCCAAGCCATAACAAACAGAAGGCAGCCTTCTGAAACAAGAAGGAAAATTTGGCTTTACGCCAATGCGATCAGGTGCGGCCCCTGGGAATTCATTTATAGATATGAAAGATTGAAGACGAGATAAACAACGAATATGAAAGATAATTCCGCCTTCCGAGTCGGTAGGGAGTCGCATCACGCCGATTGCCGACACTTTTGGGTCTAGCCAGAATATCGACCGATTTGTCCGTGGATCTAATCACCGCCTCCGGGACAGCCGTTTCTCCAGGACATCTCACACTAACGGCGCTCCGCCAGTTGTTTTCAATGTTCATCAGGATTCGTCGCTCTTCAACAAAACCACCAATTAAGTTCAGGTAGCTATCAGGTTAGTTCATATGTCAAATATCTTTTGATTGTAAATTAAGATTTTTTCTTTTCAAATTATAGTTTTTATTTGTATTTTAAATTGTGTAGGTTTATGTTTGAAATAGATGCATTTAAGATAGTTATTTTAGTATTTATATTATTAGACTGTAAATTTAGGCAATAGATATGGACAATTCATAATAGTTATTTTAGTATTTATATTGGTCTACGTGCAACCTCTTTCTCCTCCTTCCTTCACCCTTGTCTTTTTAGTTTGTTCTTGGTTTGAAAATATCAAATTTTCTTCTTGAGTTTTGTGTTATCATTCTATTGATGGATCACAGAGTATGATTTGAAACATTGATGCAAACATTTCTTACACAATTGAATCTAGAAACCATTTCAACAATAAACAATATGGATTGTGAAAACTTGATACCATTAATAGATAGAATTAATTTATAATTATTTGGGAACCTTTTGAGTTTTAATATACTATTTTTATAATTATTAATATTATTCAGAAGTGCTATCACATTATTGTTAGGTACAAATATTTATTGTTTGTCAACTAAACATCACACATTTATGTTAAGATTCATTCTATCTAGTGTGGTCAACACAATTGTACGAAAATATTTATGTCTATCACCCATTTGATAGCACTTTTACATATTATTACTAGTCTTCAATAATTTCACAAGTGTAATAATTTAAAACGTTTTTGATGATTTTGTAAGAAAGAAGTAAATGTGTTAGAGCCAATGATTTTACCGTTCACATTTTTCTTAAATTAATTTAAGGGTAGTTTTTCCTTTTAATTAATCACCAGGTGGTTTTTCCGGTGCTGAGCAGTTGTGCACCAGTCACCCTTTTTTCATGCCTTTTTAAGGCACCTTGTACAATTTATGTATTTCAAGTCTCAATACATTCTTTTCATCTCTAGTGAAATAGTTTCTTTTGTTGCTTCTCTCTTGTGAAGGTTTCTTTCGCTGTGCAGTTGCTCCTCGGTGCTCCAATATGATATTAGAGCAGTTCTATTGTAACCACCTTCCCTGAGAGTTTTCGCTAGATGACAATTGACACTTTGGTTCTCTTTGGAGATTCTATTTCTGCAGAAGGCACGATTTTGCCAAAAGTGGCATTATGCCTTTTGGGAGAGTGTGAATTTTGTGTTGGTGCAATTTTCTCTGTTGAAGGGGCATTCACAATTTTGAAGGCATTTGTTTTGCTTGGTTGGAGGCACATTTTTTTATTTCTTATGCTGAAGCTGAGTCATTTCAAGGGCATTGGAAATATGTCTGGAGAAGGCATTTTTTTGAAAGGCTGCACATTTGGGACCCGATTCATTCTACAGAAAAGGCATTTTTTGTAGCAAATTGAAACCTTTGTTTTGCATCACTGGTGATTCTCAAATTGAAGAAGGCACGTTCTCTTCTAAGAGGTTGTGAATTTTTAGACTAGAGAAGGCGATTAAGCACGTTTCTTCTGCTCTAGGCGGCTGGTGTTTTTGAGAAGCGTGTGATTTTTCCAAAGGAGGTGATTTTCCTGTGTAGCTTTTTGAAACCTTTTTTGGCATCAAATTGATTAAGGCAGAATGATTTGAGGAGGCCCCGATTTGAAGGCTTTGGATTTTTTTTAAAAAGCAACCCAATTTCAGTGTTGGGAGAGGTCGTGATTTGCTTTCTTTGAGAGAGACACTTGCCATTGAGAGGGAGTGAATCCTTGACTGGAGGCATGATTGGCACAAGTATTGGAATGTTTTGGATGCTGTTGGACATTTTTCCAAAGTTTCCTTGAAATATTTAGGGCACTAGGCATTTTGGAGGTGGGCCTGTGTAGATATTTTGGGCGCTGCCTTGGGATTTTAATCCCACATGAGTGAGAAAGTGGTAGAAATCACTTGATTTATTGTCCTCCATGCCTTCAACTTTTATGTGATCAATCTAAGGCTTGCATAGTGGTTCATGGTGGTTCAATAATCCTTCAAAAGTAATTCCTTTTTGTGGGCTTTGTGGCTTGGAAGATTGCTTGATACTTGGGACAGCTTCACCTAGTTGAGCTATTTTTTGGAGGTACTTTCTTGAAATTTTGTCATAAATTGTAAATTTAGTAGCCCATATGTTTTCCTTCCATTGATGTTTCTTTGGAAAAAATTATTCTTTTGGGGGGATTGCAAATAGTTGGTTCTATTCATTTTGGGGGGTATAAGTAGTATATTGCTCTCTTTTGTGTTCATTTGCTCACCATGTCAGAACCAAAAATAGAACCACTTACCCCACACAACTACCACACATGGAAACTTAAGATTTCACAATTGTTGCAATCTCAGAGGCTTTGGCAAATGTTGGATGTCAAACAACCTGAGTTCACTAAGGACTTTGAGAAGTTTATCCATCGCAACAAAATGGATGAGGCTAGAGGGCTCATAGGTCTCCATGTGTCTGATAATCTGTTCTTTCATATTGCCGAATATAAGACACCTAGAGAAGTATGGGATAAGCTTACTAAGTTGTATGGGAAAGTAAACCAATTCAAAATCTTGCAACTTGAAGTTGATCTCACCTCTCTTTCTCCAGATGCCTTTCCCACTATTTAGGATTTCCTTGCCCAGTTCAAATTGATATTGTCACAACTAAAAGGGCGTGGTCATGCCAAAAATGATGATGAGTGTATATTCCTGATCTTGTCAAAACTAAGAGGTCATTTTCAAGTGTTTGCCTCTACCTTCTATTCTACTATGGGTGCCATGGGAGAAGACCATAAGATTCCTTCCTTTGAGGTGTTTTGTGATCGACTGGCTAGGGAGAAATCCAAGTTGATCTTGATGGATGCTCTTCCTAAGAGTCATGCCTTGATGGCTAAATCTTCCAAGGGGAAGGGTAAGAATAAGAAGAAGCCCAAGACAGATTCTCCTCAAGGTGGTGAGAATCCCTCCAAGCCTAAGGAGAAGAATGATTAGAAGACTGCACCTCCTCCTTCTAACTCAAGAGAATCCTCTTCCAAGTCTAAGAAGAAGAAGGAAAATTATTCCTTTTGTGGAAAGTCGAGGCATAATGATGCACATTGTTTTGTGAGGCTTGCAACATTGGAGGAATCTATAAAGAAGAACAAACTTTCCATACTGAAGTCTTCTTCCTTGGGAAAAGGCCAAGCCCTTGCAACAAGAGGTTTGTCCTCTACCCATGATAGTTGGATTCTTGATTCTGGTGCCTCACATTACATGACTCATGATGCAAAAAAAATTTATTCTCTCTCTGATAGTCATACTACTCACATTGTAGTTGGATATTCTTCTCAGATTCCTATTTTAGGGACAAGCTCAGTTCAGATGCAAGATGGTTGCATTGATGATGTTCTTCTTGTTCCTATTATTTCATAGAATTTTCTCTCCATTTATCAAATTTTTCAGTATGGTGATGGAAGACTTGTTGAGTTCTCTCATAGTGATGTGACTATTCGAGAGTTAGAGAAGCCAGAGAAGGTTGTTTCTACTAGAGTAGTTGATCATAGAGCCCGCTTGTATAAGTTTGATGGATTTGATCCTTCATCAGGATCATATTTTATTGCTCATGTAGATTTTGTGAGCAAGTTGTGGCACGAGCGGTTTGGGCACCTAAATTACAGATAATTCTAGAAGATGAGCACATAGAATTTGGTGATTAGCCTACCTCATATCTCTTGTTCTAATTGGATTTGACCAAGTTGTGTACTTTGGAAACATCATCAAGATCCATTTCCAAAAGGTATGGCTACACATGCTTCAACACCCCTTGAGTTGGTGCATAGTGATCTCATGTCATTTCCCACTCCTTCATTTTCGAGGGCCAAGTATGTGCTTACCTTCATTGATGACTTCTCTCACCGCACTTGGGTGTACTTTTTGAAGTACAAGGATGAGGTTCTTCCCTTATTCATGACATTATTTGCATTTGTGGAGAAGCAGGCAAGGAATTGCCTTCAGAAGATTCACAAAAATAATAGGACGGAGTATGTTAATAAGGCATTTTCAAGATTTTTGCAGTGCTCGAGGTATTCTTCATCAACACACAGTGCTATACACTCCACAGTAGAATGGTGTGGTTGAGCAGAAGAATAGAACATTGTGAGAGATGGCCAATTACATAAATTATTCTAGGTCCATGGCTCCAACTTTTTAGGTAGAGACTGTCAATTGTGCTAACTACATTCAGAACCATATGCCTCACAAGGTAGTGTGGAATATGACTCTCGAGGAGGCTTGGTCTCATGTCAAGCCTAAGGTCTCCTACTTCAGAGTATTTGGTAGTGATGCATGGACATTCATTCTAGCAAGGAGGTAGAAAGCAATGGAAAAGAAGAGTTAGTGGTTCATCTTCATTGGCTATTGTGAGGATGTGAAGGGATATTGGTTGTTTTATCCCATCACTAAAGAGGTACATTTTCATCGTGTTGTTCATTTGGATGAGTCTTTCATTTCGAAGGATTCTCCATCACAGGCCTCTGCCTCCCTTCTTCCCAGTTCTTCTTTAGAGGATGTTTTGTTTCCTGTTGTTGTTGATGATGATGATGTTGCTAATGCTCCTAATGATGATGGTATTGATCTTGTTGTTGACATAACTCCATATTCTCCTGAGCCTACACCCACACAACCTCTTTGGGCTCGCACTATTCTTAAGGAGGTTGGTTCTCGAGTAGGTGATCCCACCACTTCTTGTCGTACTCATTCTCAAATTTTAGGTATTAGTCTTTTGAGTCATGTTGTTTCTATTGATCCTCAAAATTTTATAGATTCTTCAGGTGTTCCAGAGTGGGACAGTGCTATGACCGAGGAGTATTCTTCTTTGATGAAGAATCATACTTGGGATCTTGTTCCTCTTCCTAAGGGAATAAATTTGGTTCGATGCAAGTGGGTGTATCATACCAAGTTTGCAATTGATGGTTCTATTGACAAGTACAAGGTTTTTCTTGTGGCTAAGGGGTTTTCTTAGGTTGAGAGCATCGAATATATAGAGACCTTTTCTCTTTTTGTCAAGATGGATTCCATTCACTATGTACTCTCCATTACTGCATCTCAAAATTGGTTAGTGTATCAGATGGATGTGAAGAGTGCTTTCTTGCATGATGATCTTCAGGAGGAGATCTATATGGAGTAGCCACCAGGCTTTGTGTAGGACTCTTCACTTGTTTGCAAGCTTCAACTTTCATTTTATGGTCTCAAACAAGCCCCTCGGGCTTGGTATGAGAAGATGGATAGTTTTTTATTGCTTCTAGATTCACTAGATGTCACTCTAACCCTACAGTTTATATTCAGAGGCATGGGGGGGATCTTCTCATTCTTGTTCTCTATGTGGATGACTTGATTCTCATTGGGATTTCTCCTTCCATGATTGAGGATACTTAGAGAGCTTTGATGGAGTGGTTTGATATGATAAACCTTGGTCATTTGCATTTCTTCCTTGGTCTTCAGATTCATCAATCTTCTGCAGGTATCTCCATTTTCCAACAGAAGTATGCTCTTGATTTACTTCAAATATTTTGGATGGTTGATTGCAAGCTATCCCCCACTCCTTTTCAATTGGGTGTTGTTTTGTCTTCTAGCTGTAGCACTCCATCAGTAGATGCTACCTTGTATCAATAGTTGGTTGGCAACCTTTTGTACTTGACACACAGTCATCCTTATATTTCCTTTGCAGTTGGTCTGGTCTCCCATTTCTCTCAAGATCCTCATGAGAGTCACTGGAAGGCAGCCAAATGCATCTTGCACTACACTTAGGGCACTACTTATTTTGGCATTCATTACACATAAGGTGCTACTTAGATTGTAGGATTCACTGACTCAGATTAGGCTGGTGATGTTGATGATCGGAAGTCCACTTTTGGCTTTTTTTTTGTCTTGGTTCTAGTCCGATTGTATGGTCTTGTAAGAAGAAAACTTCTATTGCATTATCATCGACTGAGGCTGAGTATCGAGGCACTATTTTGGCTAGTCAAGAGGTTTTGTGGATTCAATAGTTGATGGTTGAGTTTGGTTTTCCTGCTGATCATCCCACTAATCTTTGGTGTGATAATCAAATTAGCATACATATTTCTCGCAACCCAGTGGAGCATCAATGCACAAAGCATATTAAGATCCACATGCACTTCATTCGACAACTCATTCAAGAAGGTGTTCTGAGTTTGGATTATTTTCCTACGAAGCAACAGGTTGCAAACATCTTCACTAAATATTTGGCATCTCCTCGCTATCTTTTGCTAAGATCAATGCTTGGAGTGAAGGAAGTTTTCCTTTGGCGGTCTTGATGAGTCCTCCTTCCTTCTTTCTCTCTTTTGGAGAAGAGTTTTTTCCCACTAGGTTTTTCTCCTTTTCTCCAGTTGTGAGAAATTTTTTGTTTGCATTGTAAATGGGTACCTAACATGGTTGTGTAGCCATGACCCATATTGAAATTTTGTATTTCATTTTGAATTTTTAGTTTCCCTAAGTTGCACTTAAGGGGTGGTGTTAGAGTGAATGGTTTTACTGTTCACATTTTTCTTAAGTTAACTTAGAGGTAGTTTTTCTTTTAATTAATCATCAGGTGGTTTTTCCCGTGCTAGGCAGTTGTGCACCCATCACCATTTTTTCATGCCTTTTTAAGGAACCTTGTATAATATGTATTTCAAGTCTCAATACATTCTTTTCATCTCTGGTGAAATAGTTTCTTCTATTTATTCTCTCTCATGAAGGTTTCTTTCGGTGTGAAGTTGCTCCTGGGTACTCCAAAAAAATGAAAGATTTATTCTAATTTATTGATAATGATGATGATTTCTAAAGATATGAACAATGGCACATTAAATATTTTACCATAAGGACAAATTTATAAATTCGCTTTAAGACATGTATTTTTTACATTAATAACATGAAGTTGATTATTAAGTCTTTAATTTTTTTCACTTTTCCTTTTTTCTTTATTGTGAATCTCAAATTCAAGTGTGGTTCTTATTAAAATCATTTCCTTAATTCATCATTTTGAAATGACATTATACACCATTTATATTTATTTTTTTGTTTTCTTCTCTATTCTTAATATGGAGTTATGTTTAGTAATGTCCATGGATGTAATGTTTTAGGTATAGCATTGTTCATGGATGTTTTAGCTTAATTGAAAACCTACCACTCATACATTTCTATGTGGAGTTTAAGATAATTTAAACATATTCTACTTGTGCATGAACATTATCTAGCATATACAAATATTGAATTTATACATAACATTATAAAGGAGTTGGGATTAGAATTGTGACTATATGAAGTTTAACTAAACATGAACATCTTGTGTGTTTTACAAATTCAAACTCATTAAGAAAAAAAGCATTATCCTTAGTCAATATCAACATCTTTGAAAATTTTCCTCACATTGAATAACATTGCATAAAGTTAAATTTTGTGCAAACGCTAATCATCTACATAAAATAATTATCTACTATTCTTAAACATTAAGCTATTCAACAATCAAAGGTATATTTGTTTAGTAAAATAATATAGTTAACTTACCACTTTTTTGAATGGATGAGGTGTAAAATCACTTGATTTGTTTAATAAATTTTTAAAATTTATACTAATGGTGTGATTTGAAATAGTGATGTAAAAATTTGCATTCTTCAAAATTATTCAATAATACTCAGCAATAAAATATGCCTCTTGATTTTTGTAATTGACTTATTTGAGGAGATGAAGTCATGAAGAGTATCATGAATTCATGGAGTATGACAATCAGAATGTATATCCTTTTATTCACAACAACCAAACAAAATAAGCAATGCTTTATTTCTTTGTGGTTTATTAAACATACAAATGGAATAACTAAAATAACATCAAACCAAACCAAATCAAAACTCAAAATGATGTGTTGATGGATGGAATGTGGTTACTTGAAATATCAACAACTGATATTATAATTAACATGGATAGATCAATAAAATAGTAGCATAATGGATGCCTAAATGGGATGAGAAACCTCTAATTTATAGATTTTTGGTGGAGGTAATAGATGGTTGAGATGTGATGAATAGATCAATGATTAAGGAGAATGAATTATGGAAATGGAGTTGTGGTATCTAAAGGGTTAGGAGGAATTTAATACATTTGGAAAATAGCTATAACCATGAGGAATGGTGGGTTAGGATGGATTTCAAAGATCAAGGGCTCACAATTGATGAGAGCTCTCAAAAAAGTGGGATTGGAAAAATGACAAAAGGTTATTAATCAAAAAGGGTGGCTCCAAGATAAATGGTGGGGATTAGACATAAGGAATAGTCAATGGACAAGGTTCAGTGGGATATTTTAAAAAGGTACTTTTATAATCCTATGTCCACATGATTAGAGATTAATTATCCTAAACTAATTAATTGATTTAGTTGGAGGATTTGGGGGGATAAAGCTAGATTTAGTTACATATATAGATTTATTCAATTAAAGGTGAAGGGTATATTTATTTAATTAAGGGTGAGGGATGAAGGTAAAATATGGATTAATTAAATAAATAAATATTATTTATTTATTTAATTGGCTAGGATAGGGTAACATCAAATATGGTCAAGTATGAGAAAATTTAGGTGTCTAAATTTTTCCCCTCTTTGATATGACATCATGATTGTAAGAAGTGGCATTGTATCAAAGAAGACTAAAACATATTAGGTTGAAATGGATGAGGACTAGTGACATTATGCCCTAATAACTAGAAGGATGAGGAGGTATGATGAGGAGGGAGTTTAGTATGCCTCCTTAGGAGAACCAGTGAGTTTGGAGAACACAAGTGTTCTCTCAAAAGGATTGGAGGATTAAAAGATGGAAGGAGAAACTAGAGAAGGATGGTTGAGAATTAGGGAAATGAGTCATGTTGTAGTGGTACAAGAACCTTGATTTGATCTTGTAATTGACCTTCTGCACCAAGGTACACAGAACCATGGTGATGATGTATCAAGTACATAATAAAATTTAAATACAAACATATACCTTTTGACACCATGATATGGAAGACTATGATGTCCCTATTATGATATAGTGTAAAGAAAATGGTAAATGAAAACAATGATAACACACATAAACAAAAAAGTAAGCATGCACAACAACAAACCAAAAATAAATCAGGATTGTACCCCTAGTCAAGCTAAAAATTGTTTGATTGATTGATGATGATGGGGATAAAAGGTTAATGATAAGAATAATGCATATCCTAAGGATTGAGAAGATGTATCTAGGCTATAATGATAATTAGACTAAATTAGACCAATGAATGATCAATTGGTTTGGATCAAAATTGATGGATACTTTGATTTATGTGCTAGATTACAAAATTGGATTTTATGTATTAGGATTGATTGCATTGGATGGATTTGATTTGGATTCTTGGATTAGAGGGATAAAAGGAGGAAAAATTGATTTGATGTGATGAGATTTCATGGATAATTAGGAAGAAGGGAACATATAGTGGGTATGATGGTTTTGGAAAGTGGAATAAATGGTCTGAACCAATGGTAAGGGAGAACCAAGGTTTGGTAAAAGGATCTAGAAGGATGAAGGAATTGAATAGATAATAGATAAATGGATTGAGTATATGGATGATGATAGGTGGAATTTCTTAGATAATAGATAAGAGGATATTAGATGGGGGATAGGAGGATGGATCTCCAAGAACTATGTTGTAAAGTAATAATATGCCCCATGCTTAAGGTAGTATTCTTGAGATGGGAGGATGGTGCTCAATGGGTAGATGAAGTAAGGTTCGCATTGTCCAAAGAATGCATGAATATTGTTCCCATAGAGTTTTGATCAAGATCAAAGGGAAAAATGGAGGATGAGTTGGATAGGATGAAGGATATTGGAGGATATGGATAAGATATGCTAGGTGGGATAGAGTGGAAAAATATTTCCCCCAAGTGTAGAGTGAAAGAGGATGGATAATTACTCATGGCATTTGTTTGCTAGGTTTTCATTATGGTAATTTCCCAAGATACTAAAAGAAGTGGTTTTCACTACTAAATAGATTATATCTTTATTTTTTAATTTTTGACTCTCTTTTTTTCATTTTTTCTTTTCTTTAATTTTTTTTTCCTTTTGAGATTTTCAGCATAGTATGGATGGAGAGGGATAAGAATGTGGATAAATATATTTATAATATATTATATGGGTCATGGAGAGTTGGAGGAAGAATGCAAGTTTCTAGTTCCATGAATTGTTACTTTAGAGAAGTGTTACAATGGACCATGGAAATTAGAGGTATGCTCATAGATATTAATAAAATGATAGCAAGTGGAATGAAATAAATGGGAAGATAGAGAAAGATATGGGTCTATGAAAAAGTATTGGATGAAGTGGATATATAATATGTTGTCACTTCCTTTTGTGCCTTATTTCCTAAGAAAATGAACCCTCAATTTAACAAAAAAACCTTGCTTTTGGTCCTCGAGATGGTAGGCTAGCACAAAATTTTAGGCATTAAAATGCCAAGATATTGAGATTACTTTTAAAATATATTTGGTGGAAAGTTGTTTATAATTAAAAATGAGCCTCCAACTCTATTTTTAGGATGATTGGATAAAAAGGACTCCCTAACATGGCCTTGGTTTAGTGTTGTAATATGTCCAACATATTCACATTAGGTCTTGGGCCCTTGTGAACTAAATGAGCTTATTGGTACCTTATTTTAAGTGTTGTAAAGTGTTGTAGCACACTTTCACAATTTTCTAGGGCTTTATTAAATAATTGGGCTTTCTTATGCTTTAATTGGCCTTATTTTACATCCACAAGCCTCATTTAATGCATCTTTTCGAGGATAATCCTAACACAAATCAACATCTAATCATAATTTAGGTGTTTTTAGGTTGTGTGGCCCAGATTTAGTGATCTAAGACTCATACACCACCTTGGGCGTATGGTTCCCACCTAGGGTTTTGGTCCCGGTCTTGATTTTACACCTTTCTAAGAAATTTTCAATTTGGTCCCATAAATTATGCCTAATGGGACTCATACGCCACGTTAGGTGTATGAGTCATGTGTGGCCCAAAATTAAAATTTATTCAAATTATTGGCGGGAATTTATCCTCCTAGATTTGATGTCGACTTGTAGTGTTGTAATTTTAAGAATTCTTGCATAATCAAGTATAAATACAAGGTTCTTTCACTCATTTTCACCTAAGACTTTTGTGGGAGAATTCATACTAGCATAATTGAGTTCAAAAGAGCATTCAAGTGTTTACAAGAGCATTGAAGGGAATATTGTCAAGTGTTTTAGAGCATTTTTCAAGCATCAAGCATCATGTCAAAGTCTTTATGCATCATGTTTGTTTTGGAGCTAACAATTGTGATGTAGGGGGTTCATGATTCAAGATAGCATTTCATTCAAGATCTATCCTATTCAAGCAAGAGACAAGATCTACATCCATTGGAGCCACTTCATACATGTTTGCGACACTTTATTTCTAGGGTTTCATGAGTTGCAACATTGCATTTTGTTCATTCATCATTCTCCATTCCTATTTCATTTCATTTCAAGTTTTGATTACCAAAACGGGGTTTGACCAAGGAAAACCCCTATCCACTATCAAAACAACATGTTTCCATCTCTTTAGTGTGTTTTTTCTAGATCTAGGTTGAAGACCTTCTAAGGATAAAGTTAGAAGAAGTTGTCAAAGTGTTTAAAGTTGTCAAATTTGTCACCTTGCATTGGAGATACTTAGAAGACTTGTATAGGTGGAAAATTGGGGTTTCAGATCTAGAAATCAATAAGGAAGCACATAATAGACCTTGAAGACTAGATTCATGTTGGACTAACTGCCAGCATCTCCCTTCAGGTTTACGACATGGTTTAACCGCCTCCCGTGGATCTTAACTGAAGCTTGTATCGGGCATTAACAGGTCGATCTTTTGTTGTAATGACAAGGCCAACAATTGGTATCAGAGAAAGTCACGGGTTCAAACCCCTCAGGTGACGCTAAGGGGGGGATTGTTGGACTAATCGCTAGCATCTCCCTTCGCGTTCGCGACATGGTTTAACCGCCTCCCATGGATCTTAACTGAATCTTGTATCAGACATTAGCATGTCAATCTTTTGATGCAATAGCAAGGCCAACAATTCATACTTTAAAGTTTTAGAAAACCCTAACTAGACTAATATGCTAGTTTTGGCGTATGAGTCCCAATTTAGGTCTATAGACACTAAAAAAAAAAAAATTGAGTGATAGCATGCACTCGAAACAAATACTAACACCATTTCCTCTTGAAACCTATCCTCTTTTCTCTAAATTAATTGAATTAGCCTAGCTAATTAATTAATTGCATCATTTGTATCTATTAACCTAATTCATCAAATCAGGTTAATTCGCCCCCTTTCACACTAACATTTCATCTTATTAGATTAAATAAATCAAAAAAAAAATATTTAATTCCATAAGTCTTCTAATTTAATTAAATAACCTAAGTTATTTAATTAAATATAATTTCATCTCCCCCATTCGTTAAATTATTTAATCGAATGAGTATCACTTTAATTATTCTAATTCCCTAATTTCATGATTAAACCTTGTTTAATTAGAAATTAAACTATTTTTCCTCTAAAAGGGGACTATTCCCATGGACCATTCCTTATCTCCTTTTTGCACAATTAAAAAATTATTTTAATTTGTAAAATATCTCTATCCTCACCCATGAGAATATTCCAAAGAATATTCTTTCCTCTAATTATCTCACTTAGCTTTTTGAACAAGCTAAACCTTTAACCTCTTGGGTTAGTCACCTTGTGACCGGTGTGTGTAGGTCAAAAGTGTGTTTGTTTGGAACAAAGGTGAGCCCTTGATTAATTCTCATCTTTCATACTCATTTATTGATGAGAATCCATGATCCATGCCTCTTCTTCCTTCTGCCCTTGACCATTGATTAATATTTTCAATCTCAACCCTCCATTTCTCATTTGCTCTCCTATAAATAGAACACTATTTGGAGACAAATGGATCCATCTTTCAATTGTAAACTTATGTTGCTTAATTCACTTGCATTCCCACTCTCAACTTACTCACTTTTAGCTTGTTTTAGTTCACTTTTAGTTGCATAATAGCTTAATACATCCATTAATGGCTTCCATGCATCCATCTTAGCTTGTTTATTCACTTGCATTCCCACTCTCAACTTACTCACTTTTAGCTTGTTTTAGTTCACTTTTAGTTGCATAATAGCTTAATACATCCATTAATGGCTTCCATACATCTATCTTAGCTTGTTTATAAATTAGGGTTTCCATATTTTAGCTTAGATTAGCGTAGCAATTGCATAGTTAGATAAATTTTAGCATAAAATCATGTTAATATAGCTTGCATCATGTTCATTTTAGCATAAATCAAGTTTCATCCATTTATCACAATGATTTCATCGATTCTCTTCCATAGAATCAATTGAAACAAACTCACTAATCATGTGGGATTGGGAAAGGGTCATTGTTCCACATCAACATGACACCAATTCCAAAACGAGATAAGTTTCACATGGGTTAGAGTAGGCATTTAATTTCTTTCGTAGTTTGTAGTTTTTAGTTTCAATAAATGCTTAGTTTAAACTTTCAATTTGAATGATCTTGTTTGTAAGATTGAGGTTTAGTGGATAAATTTTACTTTTATTCATCATGGATCAAGCATAACCAACCCACCTCAAGAATCCTTGTCTCACATTATGGTGCTAGAAGGAGGGAAAATCGACAATTTAATCAATTTTTAGAGCTTGAATTTTATTCGTTTTCTTTGTTGTAGGTTACAGTGATGCCCAAATCAAATACAACGATTCACTTTGAAGAGCATCGCCATACAACGACACTATCTCAATTTGAAACAATGACACTGATTAAATGCATTGGCACTAAACTAAATCTGGTGACGTCGATTTAATATAGAGGTATCAAAGAATTCAAAGGGCGACACCCGACAAAATTGTGATGCTATCATGCTCTCTATTTTTATCGTAGAGCGACGCCCAAATTCACAAGAGCGACACCCAAATTCACAAGAGTGACGCCCAGATTTCACTACGCGACACTATCATGTGCAATGATGCCCAACCAGCGTGAGAAGTTTTTTGATCATTTTTTCAACATGTGCTTTAATTTTCTTGATTCATCAGATCACTAATGCACTTGGGTATGTGCAGGATCATCATGGAAAAAACAGGCCCTTAAGTGGTGATGAAAACTCAGAAAATCGAAGTTAGACAACTTGACATAAAAAATTTGAATAATTTATCTATATTATTTTAAAAATATGTAAGAATAGAATCTATAGAAAATTTAATGTAGTTTCTAAACTACTAGGTTTATTTTTAAAAAAAAGAAAAATCTATTTGATGAAAATTTGAAATTTCAATGCAATAGTACTTAAATTTCAGGGAAAAAATAAGAAGTAGGTTTTTCTCTAACCACACTAACCAGAATAAAATGATAATATTTTAGATATAAGTATTTAAGAATCATGTACTGATGTGATGCATATTTTTTTGTAATTTTTTTCCAAGTAAATAATTAATTATGATTTTTTTATTACAACTTTTAAAAAAAAAAACTTGTATGTCTGACCACCTTAACTTAGCCAAAACTTCATGAAATTCAATTCTTTTTTTTTAAACCTATATTATGTGGAGCATATAATGTGACACATGTTTTGGATTCAAAAAATGTGATACTGTTTGAAAGATATAGATTTTTTTCAATCAACCTATCAATCAGGACTTTAGTAGTAATTCAAATAGAAAATGAATAATAATTATTTATTAAATTCAAAGTAAAGAATAATTTATATTGGTGGAAAGTTGAGAATCTCCTTTAAAAACCCTTTTCATTTCATTAATTTTGGATTAAAAAAAAGTCGTCAGCCACATGGGCCATCATATCACTTACATATCGCCACTTTTTGGCCCATCATGATCCTGCACATACCCACTTATAACATTATTTTGGTTGTAATACTAATAGCCTATTTTGTAGGTTGAACGACATGGAGCTAAAGTGAAGAAATCTTTCTTATCCTGAAATTCTATGATTGTAACAAGCGTTTAAAACTTTGGGGAAATTATAACCCAAATTTTCATGCTTTCTACTTTATGCTTTAAGACCTCACTAAATTTCAATTGAGTTTAAAATGAACACTCAAACGGGACTAAAATTGAACCCTCATTTCATCATCTTCAATTGGGTTTTAAATTGATCAAGGCAACTTAACATTTCATTTGGTGCTTAAAACAATCTCATCACTGCTTTGAGGTGTTATAATTTACAAGTGTTTGTTGTGTTTTGATTTACAACATTGTTATTGGATGTGTATGCAATTCTCTTGTGCCATTTCACAACCTTGAGAAACAAAAACATTCCTTAACACTTTGCAAAATCACATACATCTTTCAATTTGGTTTAAAACTGAACCCCTTTGTGAGTGTCAGAAAAAGGTGTGGAGTGTGTTCTCTCTTTGTTCATAAGAGTGGAGATGATCAAACTATGAACGTACTTCCTTTCTATTATTTATCTTTCGAGGGCCTGCCTCCCCGCTTCGAAAGGAGAAAATGATCCAAGCAAAAACAAGCTAAAACCAAGTTCTTTCAAACTACTATATAAATGTGTGGTTGAAATGAAAATTATGATCAATGGGATGTGGTACATGATAGCTCTCCCTCAGTATCTTTATGATGCATAAAGCCCTTGTTCTAAGGGTTGGAATACCTCTTGACGGAGTTTATCATTGTATCCCCTAAACTAGAAGCCCTTATTATGAACCATTGTTTAGAATCCAAAATCCTTAATACTTGGTGAAAGAACGATCATTCTGAAGCTGCCCCACATTCTTACTATTGAATTATAGAAATAGAAAAATCCTTTTGATCTTTGGATTTTAAGGAATTTTAGATTTGGTGGTCCCGAGAAGTGCTTGCCAAGAAAGGGGGAGCCAGTGTCACCAAATCTCTAACTATTCACATTGTTTAGTGTTTGGAGAAATCCAAGTGGGGACTCAACAAGTATGGCCATTTCAAACCTAGGATTATAAATGATTGTGAGTCAGTTTGATACATTGCTTTGTTCCAAAACGTTATAAAAACAAACATTCACTATCTTCCTCAAAATTTCAAACACTTTGGCTTAAATATGGATACCTCTTGAATTAGCCTTGATATTGCCGCTTGTCCTAAGGTTTTCTATCCTTAGCGATTTCTAAATATCTTGACTTAATCTCAATCCATATTTTCCAAAGACAACATAGGCAATCATGGCTCTAATCTCATGATTTTCAAGAAATGGACATTGTGAAAGTTATGATGTTCTTGACATAAACATTTAATTTGAAAACATAATCAAGACAAGTTTATGTAAAATCAATTCACTTAAGAAAAATAAACTTGACACAATTGAATCCCACATTACCATTTGGAGACCGATCACTCTCGTTCAACAACCCAACCTTATAGGTGCTATCATTCAACCAAACTTTGAATTTGTTGAGGGAAAACAAATGGATATCATTAGTAGTTTGAGAAGCTTCACTTTTGAAACCAAGGAAACATCCAATCAGTGGAGAATTACTGCAACCATCTTAGATAAAGAAGAACAAAGATCTAATAAGTTCTAGCTAGAAGGCCCATATTATCACCTCCCGCATGGAAATAAATATATTCTTCTTCTTTAATGATCTCATGCAAAATAAAAATCCCCAAAATAAGGTCTACAAGTTGTCATTTTAAAATCAGTCATCTTAAACCAAAATCTCTCAAGAAACACCTTTTAGCACTTCACAAGAATAGAGACAAGTTGGTACTAAACTTTTATAGACATGCTTCAAGGTATAGTCCAAAATTATATGCATTCTTTTGGAGTCAAAACCATAGTCTTTTTCATGATACTGAGCTTCTCTAAATGATCTATCACACAATCAAAATTTGTAAGGTAAGATCTACATCCCATCATTATAGACATAGACATCAAAATTCAAATTTTGGTAGGAAGTGGGTTGTAATACTTTATCGCAATTGTAACCTCTTCTTGAGAAACTATTATGCTTGAGCTAAGAGGAACTAAACAAGTTTGAATATCCCCATCTATCCTCTCATTTGAGTCAACATTGGGTCTTTAGGATTTGAACATTTTAGAGGTCTAGCATCATTCTCACTACCTTGGTCTTGGAAAATAAAGGTTCATTCTAAGTCAACATTGGGTCAAACACTTCACCCATCCCTCCCTCAAATTTCATCCTTCACTTCACCAAAATTTGTAAAAAAATTGAATATACCAACATCTTTTGACTTGAAAATCAATCAAAGCAACCTCTAACTTGGATATGTTGTATGTAAAATGTATCCTTTTCCATGCACATAGATAAGTTAGTTATCATCCTTGAACTAGTTTATCTTGAAGGTCACAAGTCTACCCTAAAGATTCCCAAGTTGATGAACATCCTTTATCCTAACATCAGAACATCAAATTCAAGTCAAAAGTGTTGTCCTAAAATGATTGCAAAGATCACTTTCCATATCACCCATGTTTTCATAACCCATTATCATCATTTATCCAAAAATACTTAGAGCATCCCTTTTACCTAGATTTGAGTCAACTAGAGAGTTCAAACATTATAAATCTCAACACAACTCTCCCATCAATGACCCAAAATTTATGGTAAAGACTAGATCACAATACAAGAGATCATGGAGAAAACCAAAGTCACATTTACCTCAAGTGATCCAAATCCTCTAGAATTTGATCCAAGAAGTCAAGTCACCCCATCACAAAAACCATCATCTCTGACAGGACCATAAGATATTAAAGACATCACAAAAAATACCTTCGAGCTTACTATGAAGGAAATCATGGAACATCAAGCCTTTGAAAAGATAGCTTCTATTTCCCCATCATTTGTTGCATAAAATTTGGCACAAGGCTTTACAACTCCACCATCAAGGATAAATCAAACATCTACTCCTAGTCTTGTAGTTGGCCTTGCCAAGGACTTTGGTCTAACTCTTCCATTTGAAAGTAGTACACTTGTGGGTACCCTTGATACCAATCCTCCACCTCCAACAACCACTTGGACACCTATCTTTGGTGCTCCTCCTATCCCTAAAAATCTGAAGTAGCTACATAAACCTCTTGACCTTCATTATTATGCCACAACCTCCACCTATCGAGGAAACCCCTCTTCATCCACATCCATGAGTACCACAAGTATGCCCACCATCATGCAAAGTAGTATGGGCCGAGTATCTCAAGATAGTACACAAGGGAATGTCAATACTATATCATAGATTCAACCCTCAATACAAATGGGGACATCTTTACCCAATCCTCCCATGGGTTCATCTATACCATTGACACCACAAGACACATCCAACCCATCTATAATCGACCCAAATCAAAAAAACACCATGGTTATGAACCCCATCAATCAAGGAAATACATTGAGCGTATCCAAAGAACAAGGAAATTCCACAAGCATCGGTCAAGGGAATCCTTTCAATTAATGGACTCAAGGTCCTAATATGTCATTACAATTACAAAATCTAATGACACCATCCTCATCTTTCCCCATGGTTCCCTTCGCTATGAAGAATAAAATGGGACCTCAAACTTACATTCCTCCATATCAATCCACCATCTTACAAGGAATGTTAAACCAAGGGAACTCCCAACCTCTCATCACCAACAGCCACAATCCATCACAAGTGTCTCAACAACCAACTAGTCCTATATTGCAAACTAATACCTTAGCCTTACAATAGGTACAACAAGCTTATCAGCAAGCCATCCAATAATAGGAACAACAACAAGTAACCTTAGTTGCACAACAACAACAACAACAAGCTTATCAAGCATCCTTTGTAGCACAACAACAACATCAAGCCTATCAAGCATCCTTAGTGGAACAACAACACTATCATTCCCAACAACAAGCCCTCAGGACCTACCAACATTATCAAGCACAACAACAAGCCCTAGTGGCACAACAACAACAACATGCCCAAGAACAAGCCCTTGTGGTACAACAACAACAACAAGCCTTACTAGCTCAACAATATGCCCAACATCAGCAGCAACAACAACAACAACAAAAATGTTCCTACTATAATCCTCAACAGAACATCATCAATAAAAAAATAGTAGGAACATATACATCAAATCCTCAATCACCTTCACATAACCTCACGCCACCATACACCCCATAAAACACATCATCATATTAGAATCTTGCATAAAACTCATCTACCATCCCCCCATATGTTCCTCCACCAAATCTGCATGACGATCTAGCATCACAATTCAAGGTGCTATCCAAAGAAATGCATGAGCTTCAAATGGGAAAGACAAAGAAGCCCCATACACAAATTTTATGTCCTTATCTATTTGACTGAATCATCGTAAAGGTGTTATTCCCTCCTGGATTTGAAATCCCCAAATTTGATAAATACAAAGGGAGAGAAAGTCTTGTGGACCATGTTAAAGAATTCAACATCATGTGTATGGAGGTGGCTTACAATGATTCTTATTTAATGTGTCTCTTTCCTCGAAGCTTAATAGGTCCTACTATGGATTGGTTTTCTCATTTGTCTTCCGACATCAAAAAATTTCAAGAAATCACTAATAAATTTATAGATCACTTCTCCTTCAACCTTGACATGGACGTTAGTCTAGAAGAGTTTTACACTCTCAAACAAAACAAAGGAGAATCATTTGTCAATTTCTTGCAATGATGGAGACAAGAATCTAGTAAAAGAAAGTGGACCCTTCCTGATGAACAACAAGTGGGAATCATCATAGCCAACCTAGATCCCTATCTCTCTTTCCACTTGAAAATGCAGTGCATCACATCCTACAATGAGTGTGTTCCTAGAGCCCTTAACATCGAACAAGCTCTAATCCCACAAGGAAATAATCAAGCTTACAATTGACAAGCAACCAGTTCAAATGACAAGCCCCGTTTCTGGGCTAAAAAAAAGGTGACAAATGATGGTGTGGTAGATGATAAGGTGGTCCTAAGTTCTCCTAGACCCAACAACAAGCAATTTTTTAACATTCAACCAATTGTGTAGTAAACAACACCCCCTCAGAACAATCAAATCAACAGTACTGAGATGCAACAAAGGTGAACTACCAACAGGAACAACTATCCCAAGTGCAAGTACACACAGTTATCTGAACCTATTGAAACCATCATGAAAAAGTTGGTAGAGTCAAATCTGATAACACTTCCCAACTTTGAAAAATACTAAGAACTGCAATAGAAACCATCCTAGTATAACGAGAACAATCTTTGTGACTTTCAAAAAATCAAAGGACACAAAATGACAAATTAGATGAGACTCAAGAATATCATCTGAAACCTCATAGAGAACGACACCATATCTGTTGAGGTACCAGCTAGGAGTCAGGATCTTAATATACACAAGAACCCTATGCCATATCATAACAAAGGGAACAACAATGGAAAAGCTAAGGATTACACAAATGCATATCATAGTTATTAAAACCTAGTTGCTTCTTGTGATAGCTTCATTACAGTTGTCACCATCAAAGGATCTAGTGTAGAGTGTGGAGTTACCACACGACATGGAAATTTCACCATCCAAGGAGTCCCATCTCAGTCTAGGAAATAACCTACTTTTCTAACATCAAATCCCAACAATTATAATCTCTTAGACCAACTTAAGAAGACCGCCACACAAATATCAATCTTAGAACTATTAAGGCTATCCCCTGCATATAGGGAAATCTTAGAGAAAACTTTATTAGAGTCATATGCTCCTGAGGATATTGATACAAATCAGTTTCAAGCTATTGTAGGACATATTACCAATCACCTTCTCAGAACAAGACCTACCATCACAACCATCTCATAATTGTTCTTTACACCTTGAGGTCTTCATTCATAAGAACAAGGTTAAAATATTCTTAGTACATGAAGGTGTTGGTCTAAATATTTGTACCCTCAAGCTGATCAAATACGGGATACTCAGAAGATGCTATTGAGAAAACAAAATGTACCACCACCGGAGCATATGATGACCAAGAGTGGATATCCCAAGGCATAATTTCACTACCCATCCAATTGGAACCTATCATTATAGAAACTACATGCCAAGTGCTAGATCTTGATCTTCCATACAACATCTTGCTTGGCCGACCACAGATCCATACCTTAAAAGTTGTCGCCTCGATCTACCATCAATGTGTCAAGTTTCCTTTCAAGGGCAGAGAAATTACCATCCATGGAGATCCTAAGCCTTTTTACTATTGCAACAATCTTGAGGCCAAGTTATATAAGATACCTCAAGTGACTAAAAATGATGAACAGCCTACACCCACACTTACCTGATTTGTTGATTTGTCATCCCTTGCATCTACCTCAACAACGAATACAACCATTGTGCAGAACATTACTAATATCAAAGTAGTAATCTAGGATGATGGTTGTAGAAACTATAGGCTACTAAAGGATACCTTTGTCTTAGGAGAGCTACCTATATCTCCTCAACCTCATGGGAAACCCACATCTAGCACCAAAGAGCCCAAAACAATCAAGATCGAAGATACTACCTTCACCAAGTGGGGGGATCTAAATCAAGAAGATATCAACGAGGAGGATGTCTCTAAAATTCTCTATCAGGATGAACAACTTGTCCATGTTCTTCCCATGGAAGATGACAATAAAGGCTTGCAGCTAATGAAGGCATGGGGTTATAACAAGAATGAAAATCTAGGTCAAAATGACAATGGATTGCTAAAACCTGTCGTTCCTATGAAATGACTAAAGAATCTTAGTTTAGGTTGTAATACTAGCAAGTGTTGAAATGCACAAGACAACTGAGAGGGGGGAGGTTGGGGGGGTGAATCAGTTGTACCAAAATACTTTACTTCTACCTTAATCAATTCCACTTTAACTCAATCTGCTATTAAGTGTAAACATAATGCAAAACCCAATAAGGGAAAAACCACGGTGAGGACTTGCTCACAATATAGTAATAATACAATACCAGATACAAAGGCTCACTACCTACAATAGGACTCATTTCTAGAAGGAGACTCGCTACCTACAAATAAAGAAAAGATAAATAAGGATCCACCATAAAAGGTTCCATACATTCACAGCTTGATCAGAAGATTGTAGACACCATTAGCTCACTACTTTCAGGAATTCACAACACCAAAGAGCTAATTCACAACATTGACTTGCTTTTATACCATCTTCAACCCTAGAAGCATTCTCCAAGGTCGGCTATACATCCTTCAATTTACGAATTCAAATTAAGTCAGCTACTCAACATTCCTACAATGGATAAGAATGAGAGAGGACCAAATACACATTTAATTTGGACCCAAACAACATCTTGGATAAATCACACGCTACCTTAATTTGATGCAAAATATTCATGTAATATGTAGACACCAGGTCAAGCAAACCTAATGAAAACACCAATGATCTTTGATTGGGGGGCAAGGAACTAGTCTTTGGTAGAAACATGGTAGTTCTAGGTGATTGTATTTGTCTCTATGATTGGGGGGCAAGGAACTAGTCTTTGGGAGGTGTGAATTATTTCCAAGGATCCTCTCTTCCTCTTTTTCTACTTAAAATACCAACATAACAAATATATTGTAATTTTAAGTGGGGGCATATTTTCCCCCATTCTTTATTTTCATGTTCCCTTCTCAGTGATGTATTCCTCCTAGGAAGTGTGAACTTTTTGTTCAAATTGTATTCTTCTAAATTCATATGATGTGTCTTCTTCTTGGTGACATTGGGTTTGATTTCCTTCAAGAGTGTGATATTTTTGAGCATATGATATTCCTCTTAGTGGTAATGTTATGGATTGCATTCCCTAGGTTGTGAATATTTTATCCTTGACTTGTCCTATCTTGGAGACGTTAAGCACAATGTTCCCTAAGAGGAGACCTTATATGAACTAATTAAAACCATCTGAACATGTCTTATCCTATTTGTATTTTTTCATAGGTGCTTGGCATAATGCAGCATGTTGATCCTTATGAAGCTCAAAGTTTATGTTTATTTTGTGGTGCCTTATTGAAGTTATCGGAGGTATAGCTTTGGTATGGTATAGAAGCCTAATAAGATTCCCTCATTTTCCACCCTTGGGGGCTCACCTAGTGGATAGATGGAGTTCCATTAGCCCGTGTGAGCATGTGTGTTGTTTGCATAGTGGATAGTGAGTTTTGCTTCTAAACATTTTTGGACAAACAGTTGAGGCCTGATCCACATCAAGTTGGATAGAATATTGAGGCTTGATCCACCTTTTTTTCTTTTAGTCTTTGACCTTGTATGTTTTTGTATCTTGACTTCTTCACCCATCCTGCACTAAGCACTCTTAGAAGGTTCATGTGATCAAGTGTCGCAACTAAGCAAGGTGAACTCAAGGCCCTGGTACTAAACCTTAAGCTCTGATACCAAATGTAACAACCTCCATAAATTAAACTCAACTAAATTTACATTTACACATCATCAAGCCCACAAGAATGAAACTTGTCCAACATATAAGAGTAGAGAAAAGGAATTATATTAAATTAATAAAGATGGAGTACATGTGTCGATTTCATGGAAAACATATGGGAATAATTCCCTTATAATACACTTCTTGGTCGATAGAGAGACTATACAATGTATTGAAACTTGAGCCTTCCTGACAGGATCCTTTCAACTTTAGCAACTCCTTCGACCACTTCAAGGGCAAGAACATTATTGAAGCATATTTTTACCATACCACGAAGTGAATCACTTCCCCAGAATTCTTCCTGGAACAAGAATTCTCGACACAACACAAGGAAAACTAGCAATACAACTTTGAAAATAAGTAATGGAATGTGTGAAGCAATTCATATCAACATCTAATCATGTGATTTATCAAACACAAGGATTACACCAAAAACATCACCATACTTGATGCTCATGCACATACATAGTCAGTCATGAGTGCTACAAAGAAATCCATCGTCAACATTGCTTGATCCACCAATAAAATAAACAAGGTAAATCTTTACTAGTGGGTAAGTGCACAAAGATGGTTCCCAAAAAGGGGACTTAAGTGGACAGCTTTTTTCTGAAATTAGGAAATACTGACCTTGGACGTGAAATTGAGGATACTTACACTCAAAATTTTGAGATGGAACAAAAAGAAGGATTCAAGTGCTCTGAGTCTACTTTCTAAACTACTAATTTATTTTGAAAATGGTTGAGATTAAGGGGTTAAAATGAGGGACATACACAAATTGGTGTTGTTTTTGTCAGAAAAAACATAACATAGCAACTCTTGTACGACCCTCGTACGGTGAACCTTTTTTTAGTATTTTTATAATCGCAACGGTAAGAAGTTAGCTAACAGTATGTAGACGACCCTCGTACGGTGAACTTTTTTTTAGTATTTTTATAATCGCAACGGTCAGAAGTTAGCTAACAGTATGTAGTGATGCACAAATTTTCTGATAATTTTTTAATGAATATTTGATTTTTTACTAATTTTCGAAGTGGACATTTCCTGAAATATAGAATTTTGGCCATGCTACCCCTACAAATTTTGGAAACTAATTGATTTTTATTTTATTTTATTTTTTAAAATTGTAGAATGGAGTCTAGTTTCTAAAAATGTAATTTATTTGAAAAATCGATGAACAGTTAATTTATAACGAAAAAATACCAAACACTGCTTTTTGGCAACAAAAAGACATACTGATAAAATAAATTATGGATGAAAGGCTTAACATTTTCAGAAAGTGAAAAAAATTACATCGTTGGATAGCTAAGAGAGAACCCAACATTAACCATGTGTTCGATTTTTTCTATATTGAACCACGTGCAATCTTGACGGTGAGCACGAACTCGATTATGAGAAATATGGTAGATTTTTTAAAAACACGTCTCTGGTCGTTGGGAATGCCCTCCAACTAAGACATAACGCGAGCACGTGTGTTATGTCTTCCTCTATGTTAAATGTTAATATATTGAATGTATGTTGATATATTTGTATGTTTGTATGTACATGTATGCTTGTATTTCATGTATGTATGTATCAATGCATATATATTGTATGTATGCCTCTATGTATGTTAGATTGTATCTACACATGTATGTATGTATGCTTGTATGGATGTAAGATTATATGTACATATGTATTATTCTTGTATGTATCCATTTATGTATGTCTTTAGACTGAGGGAGAATTTAGAGAGAGAGAGTCTGGAGAGATAGAGAGGGGGTGGAAGTGAGATTTTAAGAGAGAGGGAGTGGGAGAGAAGGGATTGGAGTGAGGGGGACTTAGCTAGGTAGGGTGGGAGGGATAGAGGGAGGGAGAGAGAGAGGGGGGGGGAGTGGGAGAGAGAGAATTGAGGGAGAGGGAGAGACAGAGACAGAGAGAGACAGTGATCTGATTAGGATCTAGACTATATGCATTATTGAATGCTTAAACTTTTACAATGATTATTCCAAGTTAATAACATCAAAATTAACTTATGGAAATAACAAAATGAAAGAAAGTGAGAGAAAGAAAGAGAGAGATGCAAACAGAGTTTGATTGCGGAGTTCACCACAAACGTGACTACGTCTCCGGGCCAACTCCAATAGAGAACGACCGATCCGATTAATCTCCAAATGAATTACAAAATTGCACCAAGACCATTTCTTCTAGCACTTTGGCAACATAACAATACTCTGATGTACAAAAATGGCTCGAAAAATCTCCTTACAATCCCTTTTCGAATCACCTGACACTTGTTTCACTTGAAAATTATGAGTCCAAAAACTCACTCACTCTCTCTCCTTTAAATACATAAAAATTGCTCAAATTGGCCTTTAACCAATTGATTTTACAATATTCACCTTATCTCTCCAAAATACATAAAAATCTTGGTAATCTCCCATATTTGTATATAAATCCCCTAATAATTAAACTAAGCCCTTTTTAGTTATTCATTCCCGGGCTGATATTATTTAGGTTGTTTTGATTTAATCCTTTAAAAAGGATTATTGTTTGTTTTATTTAAAAATTAGGGGAATTGGTTTTTTAAAAATAAGCCATTTAGTTTTGGACACTTAACAAATAAAACCGATGCCATCTAATGGCTTTAAAATGGCTTACCGGCGGTTAATATTTTTATTAGGCCGGCAGTTGGGGGTTCAACCCCCACCGCTGGCTTTTAATAGCCATTTGCCAATTTTAAATCAACAAAACATATCCGTCACCATTTTTAAATAGCCCCGTGGATTTGGTGAAACGGCCGAGCCCGTAATTCGCGAGGGAGAGGTTCGGGGTTCAAATCCCCAAAGGATATTTTTAACAAATTCAAAACCATCGGTTCGCCTGACTGTGGCCACGTGGCATGCCGAGGAGGTGCCACATGGCAGAATGCAATTCGCTCAACCTACTGACTGCAATAATGACGTGGAAGCTGACTGGATGCTAACGAAGGTTGACGTGTCCGTTGACTTTGAGCACACGTGTCACAAAATGATTGGTCTGTACAATGGTGACTCAACTGCCACGTGTTTCACCAGAATTCGTCCATGTGGATTTCGTACGGTACAGATGATCTGCTGACGTCATCATCCTTAGTCACCTCAAAAGTCAACTCAAAACTTTGACCAGCTGTATCTTGAGCATACGATGTCGGATTTCGACGAAACGAATGCCGTCAGAATCATCTTGACAAGCTCTTCAGGATGATGACAACTTTTGATGACATCATTTTTTTTCCTTCTGCATGCCCCTTGATCCTAGTTTGACCCAAGGTTTGACTGGCCATAACTTGCACAAACGGACTCCTTTTCGCTCTGTTCAAGTTGCATTGGAATTAGGACGTCGAGCTCTTTCTAATGGTGCAGATTCTGGAGAGGAATGAGAAACTTCAATTTTCACTAAAAATATCCACCAGATCAGGCCTCCCCACTGAAGACCTTTTGGACCTCCAAAAGTGGTATTTAATCTGACATTAAGTGAGGACTTGGCCTCCCCACTTGTCCTGTATCCTCTGTACATCTGAATACCTGACTCACAAGCACAATGAAAACTACAACAATATTGTTGATCATAAACATTATTCTATCACTTCCATAAGCGTCTACATCAAATGTCGTAGCCACTAACCAACAAAAATTAACTAGCATCAAGCTGAACAATAATGCAAAAATGAAAGAGAATAAGTCAACAACAATTCGATCCTTCACAATAGGAACATTTTTACCCAAGGGACCATCAATGCTTTCAATCATCATTTTCTCATGTTGTACTACAAGTGCATCTTGCAACATCTGACCCTAGTTAGCTACTCCAAGTTCAAGTTTAGAACCACCTGTACTGACAAACATAAGAGTTAACTCTTTACTTGCATTAATTACCCTCTTTAACTACCCTATGTTTGCAAAAGAACGATCAGTCTTAATCCTGTGAGAATGTACAATATATTGAATGCCATCTTTAAAAAAGTGATAATGATTCTTTTCCCTATAGAAAATTGCTTTTCTGTCATAAAGATAAGGGCTACCAAGCACTATCCCACAGATATCCTGTGGAACCACATCAAACTGTACTTCATCCACAAATTTACTAGTGATTTTCAACCTTAAGGTGCATTGTTTTGTTACTTGCAACTTATCATTTTCACAAATCCAGCCTAGTGGATAAGGTTTCTTATGCTGTGTAGTTTTCAATCCCAAGTTTCTTACAACACTTTCAGAAATTAAGTTAACTTGAGAACCACTATCTATGAGTGCATCAATTTTATTATTCTTAGCAACAACCCTTAAATGAAAAAGCTCATTCCTTTTCTTATCTTCAAAGAAATCATTAACTGTAGAAGTCGAAGCACAACTATCAAAGGAAACATTGGAATTAGGAGCTTTACCTTTCAAACCCATAGCTGTTATCTTAGTTTCATCATCAGAATCGGAACCAAGATCCATAACAACATTTGTGGCTTTCTCCTTACCCTTATGTTTCTGATTATGTTTCTAAGCCCACTTAGGCTTCAATTCGGGATGCAACTGCCAACAATGATCTTCATCATGACCCTTCCTATCACAATGAGAGCAAGAAAGCTTGTCATCCTTCTTAACTGTAGTTGTCTTCTTTCCTTTCCCTGTCTTTGCAACCTTAGAAGATTTCTTTACATCATTATCAAACTTATCAATAAAAGATCATTTACCCCTTGACTCTAAGTGGGTAGCTTGGACACAAACTTCATCCAAGTTGTTAGGATTCACAACCAAAATAGAATGCCTAAGGTAGGAATGCAGACCTCCTATGTACTTCAACAAAGTGTCCTGGGTGTACAAAGGAACATTCAAAGCAATAGCCCTTTTTCTAAATTCATGGGTGTACTCCTAGACAGATTGACCCTTCCCTTGCCTAAACATTTTCTAGTCCATCATTAACTTTTGCATATGGCCTAAGGGATAGAATTTCTTTTTAAGAGCATTAATAAATTATGCCCAAGTTAAACTGACTCTACCATGTTGTGAAACTTCTGCCTTAGTCTTACTCTCCCACCAGGTTAAAGGTGTACCTCCTAACCGAAGAGTAGCTAATTGGATCCTATCAACATCATCTAATAGGTTTTGGACTCTACAGTAGACTTCTACTTGTTGAATCCAATCATCCAATTTTTCAGCATTAAGTTCACCACAATACTTAGGTAAATCAAATTTTACATCCAATTTAATTTTAGGCTTATGCCCACTCTTGAAAGGATTAAAAGAAGTAGAATAAGGAGAAGAGGGAGAAGAGGGAGAAGAGGGAGGAGAAGGAGAAAAGGGGTGATCTGGTTGCTTGCCACCATCTCCATGTTGTTTCCCTTTCTTGTCTTCACGAACATCTTTCTTCAATGAACCTCCTTCATGTTCCTTTCGTTCTTGTCTTTCTTGGAAAAGAATGTCCACCTTAGCCTTCATCTCGAGGAATGCTCTTCTGAATTCCTGCTCACTGATTTCTTCAGGAACCTCCATTCCAGACACAGACATCTTCAGAAAACTTCTTCGCTTCCCGATCTCAGGATCAAATTCTTCAAGCTTGCCTTCGCCCTTCTGAATCCTGGATCTCGTTAGCATTCAAGAAAACAATTGCAATAATAGTCAACTGAGCTCTGGTACCACTTGATCTGATTAGGATCTAGAGTATATGCAGTATTGAATGCTTAAATTTTTACAATGATTATTCCAAGTTAATAACATCAAAATTAACTTATGGAAATAACAAAATGAAAGAAATAACAAGGTGATTATAACAAAATGGAAGAAAGTGAGAGAAAGAAAGAGAGAGATGCAAATAGAGTTTGATTACGGAGTTCGCCACAAATGTGACTACGTCTCCGAGCCGGCTCCAATAGAGAACGACCGATCTAATTAATCTCCAAATGAATTACAAAATTGCCCCAAGACCATTTCTTCGAGCACTTCGGCAGCATAACAATACTCTGATGTACGAAAATGGCTCGAAAAATCTCCTTACAATCCCTTTTTGAATCACCTGACACTTGTTTCACTTGAAAATTATGAGTCCAAAAACTCACTCACTCTCTCTCCTTTAAATACATAAAAATTGCTCAAATTGACCTTTAACCAATTGATTTTACAATATTCACCTTATCTCTCCAAAATACATAAAAATCTTGGTAATCTCCCATATTTGTATATAAATCCCCTAATAATTAAACTAAACCCTTTTTAGTTATTCATTCCCAGGCTGATATTGTTTTGGTGGTTTTGATTTAATCCTTTAAAAAGGATTATTGTTTGTTTTATTTAAAAATTAGGGGAATTGCTTTTTAAAAAATAAGGCATTCGGTTTTGGACACTTAACAAATAAAACCGATGCCATCTAATAGTCTAAAGCCATTAGATGGCTTACCAGCGGTTAACATTTTTATTAGGCCGGCAGTTGGGGGTTCAACCCCAGCCGCTGGCTTTTAATAGCCATTTGCCAATTTTGAATCAAATACGTCACCGTATTAAAATAGGCCCGCCGATTTGGTGGAACGGCCGAGCCCGTAATTCGCGAGGGAGAGGTTTGGGATTCAAATCCCCAAAGGATATTTTTAACAAATTCAAAACCGTCAGTTCGCCTGACTGTGGCCACGTGGCATGCCGAGGAGGTGCCACATGGTAGAATGCAATTCGCTCAACCTACTGACTGCAATAATGACGTGGAAGCTGACTAGACGCTAACGGAGGTTGACATGTCCGCTAACTTTGAGCACACGTGTCACAAAATGATTGGTCCGTACAATGGTGACTCAACTACCACGTGTTTCAATGGAATTCGTCCATGTGGATTCCGTATGGTATGGACGATCTACTGACGTCATCATCCTTAGTCACCTCAAAAGTCAACTCGAAACTTTGACCAGCTGTATCTTGAGCATACGATGTCGGATTTTGACGAAACGAACGTCGTCAGAATCGCCTTGACGAGCTCTTTGCGATGATGAAAACTTTTGATGACATCATTTTTTTGCCTTCTAGACGCCCCTTGATCCTAGTTTGACCCAAGGTTTGACTGGCCATAACTTGCACAAACGGACTCCTTTTCGCTCCGTTCAAGTTGTGTTGGAATCAGGACGCCAAGCTCTTTCTGATGGTGTAGATTCTAGAGAGGAATGAGAAACTTCAATTTTCATTGAAAATATCCACCGGATCAGACAGAGAGAAATAGAGAGTTATGTATGTAGGGTGCCAAAGGGAGAGACTTGAGAGTGTGAGGGGGGTGAGAGGGAGAGACTTGAGAGATAGGTAGTGAGAGGGAGTGGGAGAGAGAGGGAGTGGGAGAGGGAGTGGGAGAGAGAGAGAGAGAGAGGGTGTGGGAGGGAGTGACCTAATAGAGGTAGAGAAAGAGGGGGGTGGAGTGAAAGGGACTTACCTAGGTAGGGTTGGAGGGATAGATAGAGAGAGGGGAGAGAGACAAAGAGAGAGTTACCTAGGTAGGTTTCCAAAGGGAGAGAACTGAGAGAGAGAGGGGGTGGGAGGGAGAGACATGAGAGAGAGGGAGAGAGAGTTAGTGGAAGGAGAAAGTGGGATAGAGTGGGAGGGACATAAAGAGAGATGGATAGAGGGAGCAAGAGAAGGTGGTAGAGATTGATTGAATGAGAGGTACGTAGAAAGAGGGAGATGGTAGATAGAGACAATTAGAGAGGGTAGGAGGGAGGGAAGGAGGGAGAGGTGAGATGTATAGATAAGGAGAAAGTGATAGAGGTTGAGGGTACAAGGTTGAGGGATTAGGGTGGAGGACCTATAGGGTTGATGGTTTCTAGGGTATTAGGGTTTAAGTTTTGAGGGTTGAGGGAATAGGGTTGATGGTAGAGGGTATTTGGTTGAGGGTATAGGGTAGACTGTTTAAGGGTTTAGGGTTAAGGGTTTACTTGGTTGATGGTAGAGGGTTTAGGGTATAGGTTTGAGGGTATATGGTTGAAGGATTAGGTTCAGGGTCCAATGTAAGGGGTAGAGGGTATAGGGGTAGAGGGTTTAGGGTCTAAGGATTGAGAGTTGAGCGATTAAGGGTTGAGGGTTGAGAATTGAGGGTTAAGGGTTTAATGTATAGGGTAAAGGGTAGAGGGTAGAGGGTTTAAGGGTTGAGGGTTGAAGATTGAGGGTTTAAGGTATAGGGTCGAGGGATTAGGGAAAAGATTTTTCTTGGATTTCACAGTATAAGGGTTGACGAATTAGGGTTGATGGATTAGGGTTTAGGGTAGAGAGTATTGGGTTGAAGGGTTGAGGGTTGAGGGTTGAGGTATTAAGAGGGTATAGGGGTTGAGGGATTAGGGTTTAAGGGTTGAGGGTTGAGGGTTGAGGGATTAAGAGGGTATAGGGGTAGATGGATTAGGGTTGAAGGGTTGAGAGTTGAGCGTTGAGGGTTAGAGGGTTGAGGGTTGAGGGATTAAAGGGTATAGGGGTTGAGGGATTAGGGTTTAAGGGTTGAGGGATTGAGGGTTGAGGGTTAATTAAGAGGGTATAGGGGTTGAGGGATTAGGATTTAAGGGTTGAGGGTTGAGGGTTAATGGATTAAGAGGGTATAGGGTTGAGGGATTAGGGTTTAGAGAATTGAGGGTTGAGGGTTGAGGGATTGGGTATAGGGGTAGAGGGATTAGGGTTGAAGGGTTGAGGGTTGAGGGATTAGATTAAGAGGGTATAGGGGTAGAGGGATTAGGGTTGAAGGGTTGAGGGTTGAGCATTGAGGGTTGTGGGATTAATAGGGTATAGGGGTATAGGGATTAGGGTTGAGCATTGAGGGTTCAGGGATTAAGAGGGTATAGGGGTTTCAGGGATTAGGGTTGAAGGGTTGAGGGTTGAGGTTGAGGGATTAGGGTTTAAGGGTATTGGGTATTGGGTTGAGGGATTAAGAGGGTATAGGGGTTGAGGGATTAGGGTTTAAGGGTTGAGGGTTGAGGGATTAAGAGGGTATATGGGTAGAGGGTTGAGCATTGAGGGTTGAGGGATTAGGGTTGAAGGGTTGAGGGTTGAGCATTGCGAGATTAAGAGGGTATAGGGGTTCAAGGATTAGGGTTTAAGGGTTGAGGGTTGAGGGTTGAGGGATTAAGAGGGTATAGGGGTTGAGGGATTAGATTTTAAGGGTTGAGGGTTGAGGGTTCAAGGATTAAGAGGGTATAGGGGTAGAGGGATTAGAGTTGAAGGGTTGAGGGATAAATAGGGTATAGGGGTAGAAGGATTAGGGTTTAAGGGTTGAGGATTGAGGCTTCAAGGATTAACAGGGTATAGGGGTAGAGGGATTAGGGTTGAAGGGTTGAGGGTTGAGGGATCAATAGGGTATAGGGGTAGAGGGATTAGGGTTGAAGGGTTGAGGGTTGAGGGATCAATAGGGTATAGGGGTAGAGGGATTAGGGTTGAAGGGTTGAGGGTTGAGCGATTACTTGTGTCATTGTGTTGAGGCCAAAAATAAATTGGAGGCCCTAGTTATAGATGGAGAAAACATTGAATACCCTACAGGCTCAGTTGTGGTTACTGGAACATGGCTTAGAAGGTACCCACATTCAAGTGTTAAACATTGGCTATTTTAGGACTTTGACATGCATCGTAAGATTCTTCATTACTCAAACCTTGTTGTGGCATCCAATGTTCATTTGACCAAATATAGGGGTAGACCTTTGAACTAGACCTTGTGGAAGGTCCGTGAGTCTGACCATGAGGCTATACTTGACACAATATAGAGTAGAGCAGACCTGGATGGTTCGTTGGATTAATTTGTAAGCATATGCACATTGGTTATTATTAATTTATACTTGTATGCACATTAATTTGTTTGATGCCAATGCTATCATCTTCTTTTACAATGATTGGTGTCCCCTTGCAAAAAATGCAGATATATGAGCCATCCAAGAGAATGTCAGCTAGAAAAGCAATGCAACATCCTTATTTTGATGATCTTGACAAATCTCAACCAATATTTTAAGCCATTAGAAAAGTGTGTGCAAATCTTGGTGAGGGAATTTCAAGTTATAAATTTGAAGTTAACCTTATCATGAGCAGCTATGATGTACACATTATAAGAGCATCTGAAATTTCAACTTACTTTGTTCATGAGAGGTGTTGTGTGAAATAGGTATGTTGGAATTCCCAATGAAGATGTATGACCAAGAGTGACTAAGTTGTGAAACCTGCATGCCTATCTGTAAGTTCCTTCTATCTATTTTTATTTCATTTTCATTTTGGATGCTCTTTCTTTTTCTCTTTTACTTTGCATATTTGTAAGTAAACTACTAAAAATTGATTCATCTCTCATTGTAAAAAATGTTGATTTAAGAGCCATCAAAGAGAATCTCAGCCAAAAAAGCAATGCAACATCCTTATTTTGATGATCTTGACAAGTCTCAATTTTGATTTCAAGCATAAAAGAGCGTGTGAAGCTTAGCGAGGGAATGCCAAGTTACTCAATTGAAGTTAACCTCATAATGAGCTCCTATGATGTAGACATTTAAAGAGAATCTTGAATATATGAGTGACATTGTAAATGATCTGTGAGACTGAAGTGCCTGAGGCATTGTAATAAGATTTACTTACACAATGACAAACTCTCAGATCCGCAATTGTAATAAGATTTACTTACATAAAGACAAACTCTGAGGCATTGTAATAAGATTTTCTTACATAATGCATTGTTGGAGCACCAATTATCATGTATCCAAACCCTCAAATCTGTGATTTGTCTCAGGAAAAACTCACTCCACCATGCCAAACCAAAACCCTTATTTTATGCAATATTTTATCAAACCCTAGGGTGAAACCTCATTTTTCATGCCCTTTTCCATCAAAATCTACAGGGGCAGCAACATAAACCCCATAAAACTTATTCCCTTTCACTTAGAAATTTCTTGTTTGATCCTACAGGATTGCGTTGGGCCCCTCTAGAAAAACCTCTCTTGTTTTTTCTTATCTCAAAGTGGTTTTCCCATGGCGGTGGATTTTCACTTGATGGAAAAAGTGTCAAAATCAAGCTGTGCAAAGTTGCAAAGTGGTGCAACTTTCATTCTGCAACTTGTGTGACCAAGCGAACTATTCCAACACATTTGAATAGGTATTTTTATGCTAGGCATGGTCCTCTTTCGTACCGAAACACGTGAAATCGCTCTGAGCTATGTTCCACCGGATCGATCCCTTAAGGGTCCAAAGTGCAAAATGGCTGCAAACTTCAGCATGCTATTACTCGGATACCGTGATGCTTAGAAACTTCTCGTCTAATCCTACGTGATCACGTTCATCCCCTCTACAAAAACCTCTCTCGATTTTAGCTATCTCAGAGTGGTTTTCCCGTGGCGGCGAATTTTCACTTGATGGAAAAAGTGTCAAATTCAAGTTGTGCAAACTTGCAAAGTGGTGCAACTTTCACTCTGCAATTCGTGTGACCAAACTAACTGCTCCAACGCATATGAATAATTATTTTTTATGCTAGGCATGGTCTTTTTTTCACCGAAACACGCAGAATCGTTCTGAGCTACGTTCCATTGGATCGATCCCTTAAGGGTCCAAAGTGCAAAATGGCTACAAACTTCAGCATGCTATTACTCGGATACCATGATGCTTAGAAACTTTTCATCTGATTCTACAAGATTGTGTTGGTCCCCTCTACAAAAATTTCTTCCGGTTTTTTCTATCTCAGAGTGGTTTTCTCGTCGCGGCAGATTTTCACTTGATGGAGAAAGCATCAAATGCAAGCAGTGCAAAGTTGCAAAGTGGTGCAACTTTCATTCTACAACTTGTGTGACCAATCGGACTATTACAACACATCCGAATAGGTATTTTTATGCTAGGAATAGTCCTCTTTCGCACCAAAACACATGGAATTGCTCTGAGCTATGTTCCATCGAATCGATCCCTTAAGGGTCCAAAGTGCAAAATGGCTTTAAACTTCAGCATGCTATTACTTGGACATCATGACACTTAGAAACTTCTCTCCTGATCCTATAGGATCACCTTGGGCCCCTCTAGAAAAACCTCTCTTGGTTTTGGCTATCTTGAAGTGGTTTTTCCGTGGCGGTGAATTTTCACGTGATGGAAAAAGTGTTGAATTCAAGTTGTGCAAAGTTGCAAAGTGGTGCAACTTTCACTCTGCAACTCGTGTGACCAAACTAACTACTCCAATGCATCTGAATATGTATTTTTATGCTAGGCATGGTCTTTTTTTGCACCGAAACATGCGGAATCGCTCTGAGCTACGTTCCATTGGATCAATCCCTTAAGGGTCCAAAGTGCAAAATGGCTGCAAACTTCATCATGATATTACTCGGATATTGTGATGCTTAGAAACTTCTCGTCTGATCCTATAGGATCCCGTTGGGCCCCTCTACAAAAAACTCTCATGATTTTTTCTATCTCAGAGTGGTTTTCCTGTGGCGGCAGATTTTCACTTGATAGAAAAAGCATCAAATGCAAGCAGTGTAAAGTTGCAAAGTGGTGCAACTTTCATTCAGAAACTCGTGTGACCAAGTAGACTATTCCAACATGTCTGAATAGGTATTTTTACACTAGGCATGGTCCTCTTTCACACTGAAACACGTGGAATCGCTCTGAGCTATGTTCCACCGGATCGATCCCTTAGGGGTCCAAAGTGCAAAATGGCTGCAAACTTCAGCATGCTATTACTTGGTTACCATGACACTTAGAAACTTCTCGTTTGATCCTACAGGATTGCATTGGGCCCCTCTAGAAAAATCTCTCTCAGTTTTGGCTATCTCAGAGTGGTTTTCCCGTGGTGGCGGATTTTCACTTGATGGAAAAAGTGTCAAATTCAAGTTATGCAAAGTTGCAAAGTCGTGCAACTTTCGCTCTGCAACTCATGTGACCAAACTAACTACTCCAACATGTCTGAATAGGTTTTTTTTGCTAGGAATGGTTCTCTTTTGCACCGAAACACGTGGAATTGCTCTGAGCTACGTTCCACCGGATCGATCCCTTAAGGGTCGAAAGTGCAAAATGGCTGCAAAATTCAACATGTTATTACTCGAATACCGTGATGCTTAGAAACTTCTCATCTAATCCTACAAGATCACGTTGGGCCCTTCTACAAAAACCTCTCCTGGTTTTTACTATCTCAAAGTGGTTTTCACGTGGTGGCGTATTTTCACTTGATGGAAAAAGTATCAAATGCAAGTAGTGCAAAGTTGCAAAGTGGTGCAACTTTCGTTCTGCAACTTGTGTGACCAAGCGAACTATTCCAGCATGTCCAAATAGGTATTTTTACACTAGGTGTGGTCCTCTTTCACATTGAAACATGTGGAATCAGTTTGAGCTATGTTCCATCGAATCGATCCCTTAGGTTGGAGGAGTCTAAAGTTGCAAATTTGTAAGTTGCTTAAAGCAACAAATTTGAAATGCAACGGTTACTTGTTTTAAAAGTTGGTTTTTAGTTAGTTGAGGGCATGGATCAGTTAGAGAAGGGTGTAAAACACTATGTAAAGCCTTGAGAGGCTCGAATGGAGGTTGTTGATGAACTTTTGGAGAAGATCTAATAAGAATTATTCACACTGTTCTCTATTTTTTAGATTTTTTATACAAACTTATTGATCCCGTACTTGGTATGACCTCCAGCTTCCTATACGGTCCCAAGGCTGACATGGATTGAAAGAGGGTTGAGTTCACAAGAACCTTCTCTCATGATAATGAATGGGCCCACTTAGCACTCATTGCATCTATGTGATGCTCACAGAGGTGAGGCACTAGGCCTTCCCGGGAGGTCACCCATCCCAATACTACTCCAGCTCAAGCACTTAACCATGAAGTTTTTTCCCCAAGGTTAAGCCCACTTAGCTTGCAACCCCATTTGCAAAACCTTCAGCAAGTGTTGTGCCTTATGAAACATTCATTATAGAGTCCCTTTAGCTCATCAATTGATAAGTAGGAGGTATTTTCTACAATGTGTCAAATTGTGATATTGCTATCAAGATTCAATTGTGTAGTTTTCGAGTATAAAAGAGAATAAGAAGGGAAGATCAGGGTAATCAATTTGCAGACTTATTTTTATTATTGAATTACCTAGTGTGGGATTGGTCTATATGAGAAAAAATTTATAATAGGGGAGGATACGTTTCAAGCATATAATCCAGAAAGGACTCAAAGTAAGATGCATGAGTACAAAGTATTGATCAGGAAAGGCATCCCAATTCTCAAGGCCTATATATCAATGATAGGCATATTCATATTCAAAGCTAGCACATGATTTTAATTGATTAATTAGAAACAACTATTATATTTATTTATCAAATTTCCATTATCAAATTAATATTTGAATTAGACTTCATATTCAAAATTTATTTCATTTATAATTTGGGGACTCCGTTATCTATCTTAATAATATTGGATGACAACCTTTGTCAATCCAATAAGAAATAAATCAAAAATCTATTGATCTAGAGCGAATGAACCTGCCAGCCTTTGGGTATTGCAACAAATTGACTTTCCATTGGAAGCATGGCAACCGATGATAGTGGTTGGCAAGATTACTTTATGAATTAGGTAGTAAGCTTAGTAGCTTATCTTAAAGGAATGCCATTATGGTCACATTGAAAAGAATAGAATAATGTTTAGGCTTTATTGAGCAGTCATTTGTAGTATTAGATATAGCTCTAGCTTTTACAGTATTGCACATGATTGCAGACAATTTCAAAGATCTAGATGACATCAATAGTTTGCATTACTCAAGAAGGATGAACATCTTAAAGACATTTGCAAAAATCGAGACAAGTAACCTTCTTGTGGACTTAGGGTTGCAAGATTTGATCTACAACATGTTCCACCATTTCTTTAGTAGGATCAAGAACACACATAATGAAGGTGTGTTTGTAGCCATGAAAGATTATGGTTCGAACTATCCAGAAGAGTGATGTTCTATCTCGACCAACCATATCTATACTATGGTTTGTTAAGAAACAAGGATGGGTTCTCTCTTCATCGACATATACATTATTCCTCGATGTGTTCACACCAGTGTTACAAGACTTGGACTCGCCTCGAACTTGACAAGCCAATTTTTTACTTGGACTCGGGCTTAGAGCCTAGACTCGACAAATAGAAAAACCTAAGAAATTCAAAGATTTTTAAGGATTTAAAACTTGTTTCATGCACCCTTTAATAAATAAAGCTTAAAGACACAATAGCATTATCAAATAGAAATTACTATGATCCCATACACAAACATACATCAATCACATAAGTATAAGCGCAAATTTTAGCTGAAGGAAATAACACATTTAGATATATAAATATTGTGATATTGCTATCAGGATTTAATCATGTAGTTTTACAAGTCAAACTCATTGACCCATGATTCATGAGTAGTGGTTCACAAGAACCCATCTCTCATGATAATGAATGGTTCATAAGGAGGAAGATAAATCTTCATAGATTTCTTCTATCACAAATGAGATAAGTGTTTGGTTTCATGAAGGTCATGAGGCAACCATTAATGGGGAGTGGATGCATGAAGAACCGACAGAGAATGATAATGGATTCAGACCTACTATAAAGGATAACTTTTTTTGTTTCAACGATGCAAGAGGTTTTTGGTTTGACTACCAAAACGAGCCTATGAAGAATGCATGTGAAACTCCTTTGGACCTTGAGGGTGTTCTTACTCCATCTCAAGGATCATGCATTGAGGATGACATAGATCAATGCTAGGGGTAACCAATTAATAATTATACACATGAATAAGTCAAGCATGTACATGTCAATAAGGGAAGTACATGTACTCAAAAACACGTAAGCCTCAAAAAGTATGCACACGAATACATAGTATACACAAATTAAAACAAAGTATATGCACAAATACAAGGTATAAGCATGAAAACACATAAGCCACAAAGTATACATTTGAACACACATAAGTCACAAAGTATACACGTAAGTTGTAAAGTATACACTTGAATACACGTAACTCATATCTATTGAACCATCAATTTAGAATGCAAATATGGACAGGCATCGATAAAAGATATTTGTATTAACCAAATAGCCATGTAGGCATACATCAATATATGTCGATATAAGTATGAAATATATGTACAAAATAGCCATATAGGCTTACGAGAATACCATATAGGCATACAATGTCAAATATGTCCAATAAAAAATATGTACAAAACTACCATGTAGGCATACAACAAAGGGCTCTAAAATCAAAAGTTATTGCTCTCCATGCTTTGGAAATAAAATCTTTCCCTTTCCTTTTCGATCGGATAGCAATGGGTTTGTCACTCATTTTTTCTGCACTCAAGGAGTGCTCCTGCTACTCCTCCTAAGGTTTAGTTCATTGTGAAGTTTTAACTGTTACAATAAGAAGTTAAGACATGAATATATAAAAATTACATTATAAAAAATAATATATTTGACAAAATAATCACTTACCCCCATCTCACAATCTCTCTCCACAAGGGAGATATTCTCATACCCATCCTCAGACATGCTCAAGCCTTGTATAAATCATACAAATAGAAATTAAACTACGTGAATCAATAATGGTTTGATTTTTCACTAACTAACATCTATAACAACAAATGTAAATTGAAATTTACTAATTTGCCTCATACCTCTCCTGTCACAGCCATCGAGGATTGTATAGCAGATGTTACACCAATATCCATTGTCCTCGTCACATTCGGAGGTGTATCATCGTGCAACATCTGAAAATAAAACAACAAATTATACAACGTAATCAACGATGTGCATATAAACTACACAAATCTATTAAGTACTTGATTCATTAGTTAAAATATTTATTCTATTACCTCCATGTAGGTTTGAGTAAATCCACCGCCACTGGGAAGTGTTCCATCAAAACCTCCAATATTAGTCTGTTCAACATCCAAAATCGCATATTAAATTACCATTCATAAAACAATGCTATTAATATGTAATAAATTTATAATTGTTTACTAGTTACATACCCTAGCGATAGGTGTACTGCAGAAATAAGTTGGTGGGGGGCTGGTGTATCCAGTCTCAACACTGTGACCTTGCAATTTTATTAAAATCATAAAAAAAATTTAGTTAATCTTGCATTTCAAAATCAAAATTTAATAAATTAAATTCAATGAACACGCACTAAATTTTACCTGACTATCAATGCCATATGCTTGATGCAAAATTTCAACTGCCCTCTCCATCTCCATAGCTACAGACAGATCCTGCGTACCAGTCTCCTAAGTGTCGTTGGGGTCATATGAACAAGTAGCCCCGCAAGATTGACACACATGTGTTCGAAGGCCACCACTCGAAGACTCCCTTGGATGGCATTGTAGAATAGGGCTAGTATGATGGATGAAACTCTGGGTCAAAGTGTTGATCGCCTGCAATGTCTCTACGTCAGCACTTTCCTTCACGACGAAAGGCATAACAACGTGCTCATGAGGTGGCCTAGCGAGAGCTCGTCTACCTTGCCGCATAGGATCCGGCTGTGCACCAAGTCTATCCTGAGCTAACCCCCCATCTCTCCCTTGGAAATCCCTCATATCAAAATAATTTGGGATCTTGTTCAATATGAACTCACTATATAGTTTCCTAAGGAAATATTATGGGACCTCGCAATTGTTGCATGGTGGGTAATCGAAGACCATGTACCACCTATCATAAAAATGGTCCCTAATCTATTGGTGGTGGCACCAATGGATAGGAAACCTCTTCGCATCGAGGGTAAGATTTTGATTTGTGCATGGGTCGGTGAATAATGAGCATAAATCACCTTTTGTAATTTTTAAATCCTTTACATCCTTGTATGATAGTTTATTTGCATAATAATCCCTAGCCACCTACCTCCTATCTTGCCATCCAGTTAATTGTTTGCTAATTGAATCTACATTTTTTAACATTTCTTTTAATCAATTTGCTAAGGTCATTCTTTCTGCGATTGAACCACTTGGATCACTCAACCTACTGATCAAATCCTTAATTTTATTTTTGTTGTTCTCAATTTCACTCATTAAATTTTGTTGAGTGTCAGGAGGGGGTTGAGTGATTGGTGGAGGAGGTTGATGTTGTGGTTGATTTTGATCTTGAGGATTTGGTTGGTCTTCCTGTTGAGGATTTGGTTGGTCCTTCTGTTGAGGATTTTGAGGGTTCACAGGTTGATTTGCATCTCCTAAAAATTCAAACAAATATATATCAAATTCAACCTAAAACTAACAAATTCAAAATAAAAACCATAGAATCCTTACCTCTCACAGCTCCTCATCGTCATGGCGCCATCGTTGCGAAGAAATATCAATTGTTGGTGAAGAAATTTGTTGAATTCCTCCTCCTAGAACACGAGCGCGAAATTGTGGGGGTTTTGGTCACGACTGCAAAAAAAAAAACAATCGAAATGCTAATGACAAATTTGCATTTCTTTTTTTGCTTTTAACAGTCAATAACACGAGCACGTTATAACGCGCTTGTGTTATTGGTTTGTAGTTGTCAAGCCTCAAGCTCGGCATAACTAGCCATAACGCGCTCGCGTTATGGATTTTCAAAAAAAAAATTGGAGGGTGTCCACGAAATTGGTACCCATTTCCATGCACCTACCTTAGTATACATATGCTATCATGATAACTTATCTATATGCATGTAGGATTTTCAACAATCTATTCATAAGTGCATATCAAGAATTGATGTGGATCTAATGTAAGAACATGCAAGTATTAGCATGAAAGTAATTAAAATGAATTACTAAATAAAGGTATAGCTCATGTATGTATGTATGTCTATACATATATGTGGATATATATACGGGTATACATTTTTAAGCAAAGAGATTACATTACCACATTATCTCATATCCAACTATCATGAAAACACATGTTCGATGATTAAAGGCACAAGAACTACCTATCTTACATGGGAAGCATAAGCAATAATTCATAAGCATGGGATCCTAATTTAGTATGAATCTGCATAGTCATTTCTTCATCAAGTCATGCATTCAACACTATCTACATGTATGATGGTTCTTGATGCACGATTATTATTCAACATGAAATCTACCATTTAATTTGATATGTAATCATTATTCAAGTGGAAGCATAAATACACATCCAATACATATAAGGTATCATTCCATAACCTTATTCCTTTCTTCTTTACAATGAAATCAATCAACATTATTCGAGTAAAGTAATAAGTTGATAAAAAGAAGGTATAATGCATGTATGTGTATATGCATAAATGGAGTATTTATGCATGTACACATGTATGGAATTCTAATAATGTATATGTATGTGTATACGTTCTTTAAGATAAATAGAAAGACCCATTCTACATGTAAATCATTATGTTTCAAAAAGACATCAACTTCCATCAAATTTCTCATTCATGCACAATTTGATCTACAACAAGTAGATTCAAGTGAAGATATAAATAGTATAAATTACAAAGCATTCACTAGACTATTGTTTGAGTCTAAGTTCCATCCAAAATTCCACGAGTCATTAACACAAAATGCAAGTGACACTAGAGTAAATCTTAGTTAAGACGGAATCTAAACATTACTATCTTCATTCTGACTTACTTCCATGGAAAAATCACCAATATTATTCTTAATTTGCTTTGTTCTATATGAATGTTATGTTTTAAGTATAACCAAGTCATCGTTAGTTTTTTATAAAATAAACATTCAAAGTTGTAATAAGTTATGTAGAGTATTGGTATCAACCAATGCAAAATACTCTGATAAAATCATCGTTATGTACTTAAGAATGACATATGTATCGTTCTTACTTAAATAAGAGTACATTTGAAAGATAAACTACTCTAAATGCTACATATTGTTCAATTTGAACTCATGTTTAAAGCCCTCAATATCAAATGATATGCTTTCATATCCTTTAGATTTGAACACCATTTAAAACATTAAATATCGTTTAAAATTATATGAAGTAAAAATTGTTTTGTTTTAATCATCATCATTTAGAATGATATGAATAATATCATTTGGTTTAAAACATCTTTTAAAACGTTTAATATCATATCGAATGATATTATTACTATCGTTAAGATAGTATAAAGCACCACTTGAAAGTAAAGATTCGAGGAACAGTCGAACACGTAACATTCAACACCGTTTAAAAAAAAACAATAATATTTAGAACGATTGATGAGCATCGTTCAGTTTCATTCATAAAAATTCTTATTTGGAACAATGGAAGATACATCATTCAGCCTGTTAAAGTTATTACAGAAATAGAGGGTAACGTTTTTAATAAAAGTTACCTAATAATAGAATGAAGGAATCGTTCTATATTTTAACAACATGCATAGTAAAAAGAGAATAAAAGTTATGAGTAGAAAGATTGGAATCGCTCGACTGTAAGAGTATACATTCCAAGAGAACATGCATTTCTTTAGAACGATATGAATACCATGATTCAAATAAACAAAAGCTTATACCAGTTCCGTTTTGCATGGTTCGATCAAAAGAAGATGCTTAATCAATATCCCAAAAATAGAAGATGTCGACTTCAACAATGGAGAGCCTTTCAAATTAGAACGTTTCGACTCTAAATACCATAGTACACGACACATTTTGGGTTTACATCAATAGCAAGGATCATGGCATGATCAGATATAGCCTCTATTCTATCATTTTGAGATAGCCTTGAGTCAAGTAAGAGGAGAGAGTCGACCTGCTCTAACCAAGCATGGTCTCCTTGGTGCGACAGGTTGCAGGGTTGTAATGAGTGCAGGCCTTGCATAGTATAAGGTTTAATGGAACAACTGTATTATGTTTATGCATAAAAAGCATCGGTTCAAGTAACTGATCCCTTCTTATATACTCAGCAAGATATCTCATTGATACCCTTCTAACTTAAAATCAGCGACAAACATGGTTGGGTGGAGGCTTTGTCTACTTAGAACAAAAGATTAGGTTCAAGGTTGAATTTGAAGGACACATTTTTGCATGGTGTTTAAACACATTCCAAATACCACATGCTTACAGTATAACTAATATACATGCTATTAAATCTACATACCTGGTACCATCTCCTATTCTTCAATCAATCCTCTATAAACTTTGCATGATATGAATCATCCTAGAAGTAGCATGTGCACGATTTGGAGTCGACAACTAGGCCTTGCCCTTTCTCGTTATATTTCGAGCAATCTTGTGTCGATTAAAGACAGGGATTTGGATCTTCTCCAGGTCGGCATGCAAATGTTGAATCGCCCCCATCGTATAGGAAAACAAATAAAAAGGATAAACGATAGGAAATGCAGAATAGAGTAAAATGGATGGTTTTTTTGTTAGAGCATAGGCCATATCAGTTATGGGTAGAACTTTTTTTTTATTGAGTGAATTGTTGAGTGTTTCGCCCTTTGTCCATCAATGGTAAAATGGTATCAAAAATAAAAATAAATTAAAGACCAAAAGACATGGTTTCTTCACTAATTTTACCACCACTTTTCCCTAAAAAGCATTCGTTTCCCATTAAAGCACCACTTTGATAGTGCTTGATGCATGCCTCACACTCCTTTCATGCATGCAAGTCCATTATTCTTGTAAAGATTTCCACCCTCTTCCATGCATGGCCTATGTGGCCATTATTCATTATGCATCAATTAAAATAACTCTTGCATGAATAGACGCTTCAATAAATTTATTTTTTCAAATTGAATTATTTCACATAATTACTTAACTTAATATTATCTTTATCTTTTTATTTTCTTCTCATTAAATTAATTTAAAAAGAACTTTTTAATAATGGAACCTATATATATATATATATATATATATATATATATATATATATATATATATATATATTTATGCTGATACTTCAAAATCAAACTTTTTGATTTATTTTTATTTTTTTTATTATTTTACATTTAGCATTCAATAATCAAAAGGCATATTTATTTTTTTAAATAATTTAACTCTCATAATTCGATAGTTAAGTTTGTGTAAGGAATGAGATGTGACATCCTTCCCCTCTAGGAAGATACATTGTCCCAATGTCTTATTCAATAAACACTAAAGTAATTAGAGTATCACAATATGTCAAACAAGTACTTCCAAATTAATTTATCCCTTGTAAATAGAGTAGACTTAAATCATAATGCATACACTTATAATATCCAAACATGCACGTCCAAGATAAGATAACACGCCCATTTGTTAGGACAGTCATGCAACAATTCTAAGTGAGTATGTGTATTACATTACTACCTTTCAATTCCACAAAGCCAGTTTACCTCTTCTCCAACAATGTTCTCTCCCTTGCAATGGTGATGATCTTTCTATGGTACTCATGGAAACAACACAACACTTTAGTCCATTTTAGTACCCATAATAAAATTCGAATTCAAAAATTCTTTAAATAGTTTCTTCTTATCTTCATAAGATTTAATCATTTGAATGCTTAAGTAATGGGAATTATTTTATGCATTTTCACAAGCTTCAAATTTTGTATTTACGCACATGCATACCTGTGCATACCATACCCTTGCAGTTCAATTGGTTGGTTGGGTTGCTCGTATTTCATCCTCAATGTTCCTATCTTTCCTTTCACACACTTGTGCTATTTCTAGCTCATTCCAATATTAGCACCTCATAGGGAAGTCATTATTGTAAGGTGAAGATTACAATTGCAAAATAGAATTAACATTGACTAGATCACAACTTGATCATGTATAAGTGGATATATATATATAATTCATTCACATACCTTCTTTTATGAATGGTACTCTCGTGTGTTGCACATTCTCAATTTTTCAAAGGTATAGTTTCCTTATAAAATGATTCTCATATAGAGACTCATTTGCAATCCAATATCGTCAATGTACATAAGTCAAAAGCAACAATAATTGAACCAATAGATATAATCTGCATACATGTTATATCTCCACATGTGCAAGTGCATCATTCATTAGTATGTTTGTAAAGCATAACACTTATACCAATGATAGTGCATCATACAAGTAGTAAACAAGTAATGGTATGCAAAACATAATCTTTGAAGTCTCTGACTATCAATCCACACATGGCTAGTCATTGACTATCAATCGTCATTGACTATCAATCCACTCATGTCTAGCCACTGACTATCAATCCTCACATTTCTAGTCATTGAGTGTCAATTGTCACTGACTATCAATCCACACATGACTATTCAAAGTCAAAAACATGATTTGGGTGCTTTTCCACCCAATCATGAGATTTATACTTCCACATAGATCTTCCCACCTAGAGATCTACTGACCCTACAAGCACTTAGCTAACTCAAAATAATTTGAGGCAAGGGGATCACGCACATGCCTAACTACATTCAGTTCTATCTACTGTTAGAACATGCATATTCCATGTTAGGTAAAGACAAAGAGAGGATAAATAAAATCAGTCCATTCCTCATAATGAATGCAAAGCTTGGCCAAGCTCATGTTGCAAATGCAACTTAGGTTAGATTTTGGAAAAGAAAAATATACACTCTCTAGCACCCATCCTAGAAGGAATAAACAAGGGGTATCCCTCCCTTCTAGACCATATACTAGCATCATGTATCTATGTGCTATAGTCTATCTAGCACTTTTGTATTATTTCAAGCATACACAAGAAGGAAACCTTTAGCACATCTTACATGAATGAAGAGAATACATTAATGTCAATCACCTAATGAAATTTAAGTCTTCTCAATGCATATCATATAATTCATGTCATTCATTTATCATACATAACAACATACATGCCACTCTTTATAATTTATAAGACAAAATCTAGTCATGATACAGATTTAAAAGCAGTATATTGTCTGCAATTTACTCCCTCAATGTTCTATTGTTGTTCATGTTGAATTTGATAGATTACAACACTTAACACGATAGAGGACCAGCGGTGTCAAACATTTGGAATAGCCACTTGAAGATTCAAAAATAAACTCAAGAGAGGAAAATCACCAAATTCAAACCTAAGTCAAAAAATGTTGACAATTCCAATAATAAATCAAGTACGACCAAGGGTCACGAAATTGATCATCAAGGAATTGGTGACTAATCCAATCATAATAAAAACTAAATTACAAGGGTTGGTCCTTACAACACGAAACATTTTTTTCAATGAAATCAAATAAATCATCAATTTGAAACACTTCACATAACTATGTATCCACAGTAATCACACAAAGGGAGTAAATGGATACATGACACCTTTTATCCAAGGTGTGATAAAGAACATACCCAACCACATTCAAAAATCAATTCATTCTTAGTTGCACATTCATGGAATGATTTTTTATATCAATACATGCTTCCATTCATTTTCCATACTCAAATATTTCTTTTCAATGCAATGCAAGAAGACATCTGAAAGAGGAATTCCAAATTATATGCAAGAGTTATATTCACTCCAACAAATCAATCATAACATTAGGAATACCAAATGTAATATGCCCATTTAAAAATATCTTTGATAAAATCTATTTGACATTATGAATATAAATAAAAGACATAAATTTTGCACAACTATTTTCCATCATAGTATTACATGTCTATTCCTTTCCAAAGGTCGTTTAAGTCAATATACATAGTTTGACTTGGCGTTCAATCGCCACTTAGTCAATTCAATTTTACATCAATGCTACAAGGCACAATAATCAAAGATGGAATTCCAAGACTTATAGTCATATGATCACTTTGATTACATGTTCAAAAGACAAGCCAAGCAATGGTACTAAACAAAATCACATTGTCTTATGCAAGAGATGAAATTTCATTTCGTCATGCAAGAGCTACCCACTTAAGGGTCTACACAATCTACATCTCAAGATACTATCACAATCCATATTACATATTAGGTAGGATCCTTTCTACCACTCTATTTCTCATTAAGGAAGATAGACTAACCAGCTATAGCCATAGGCACAAAATAACTCATTGGACCCATATAACTTCCTCAAGACACTACAAGGTGCTAACCATATAGGTTTTACATAATTATTATGGATCTAGAGTCATAGATCTTCACTCCCAATGATCTACTAGGTCAACTCTCACATTAGTTTAACACTTTCACTTATACATACAATCATGCATTCCTACAAGAGCAAGGTAACATGCACATCAAAAAATTCAGCAATAATAAGGTTCTAATCATCTTATGTATTTCTTGTCATCATGCAACACATGGATCCTATGTATCAGGATGCACCATACAGAAGTTGGAACAACTCTTAGAATTTTTAATGTGTAATTAGAATGACATGCATACACTCTTCTATCTTAATATTTTATTTTTCATGCAATGGTTAACCTTAGGATGCCTATATGCATTCAATTCCTTCTTAAGTTATCATGCATACATATTCTCATTTCTTGTTTCAAAACTAATATCCTTTTTAAAGAAAGGCACTATGCAAGTTTTCAATACAACAATTTTTTTTCCTTTTAGGAATTAGTTCTACCTAAACGTATCCTTGAAGACCAAAATCGACTTTAATAATCATATAAATTGCATGTCGTTTTCAATATGCCTTCTACTTAAAGGGAAAAGTAACAATGCAAGAATTTATTTACATCTCTTACAATGTGTTCAAATTATGTATTAAAGAACATCTTAGAAAGATTTCAAGACATACTTCATGATATCTTCTCTTATAGGGTCTTCATGAAGCACAAATAACATAGTTAGTGAGTCCTAGTATTCTAGAGAGGACCAAAGCTTTCACTAACAGAGCTTATCTAGAGATCCCAATAGATAGGAGACAACAACCACCAAACAAACACGAAAAGGAATAAGGATAGAGTATCAAACATGTAGGTCCAACATATGGATATAAGGTATGCAATCATTCATTGGGAATTTCCAAGCGATGTCTTCTAAGATGTACAAGGACTTAGACCATGTACATAAAAAATTTAGGATGTTGCCAACTCAAACATTGATCAAACCTGATCTTTCCCATGATGAGCCTATGTGCAAAGGCACTACCTTGAGGATGACAAAATTACTCCCAAGAACTCTAAGACAAGGGACATCGCCCCTTTTCTTGTAAGGTATGACCAAGATCTATGAGACATGTCCACACAAATACACTCACCGACTTGCTCACGTATCCTACACTAAGCACTCTTAGGAAGTTCATGTGATCAAGTGTCACAAATAAGCAAGGTGAACTCAAGTTCCTAGTATTGAATCTTAAGCTTCGATACCAAATGTAATGACCTCCATAAATTAAACTCAATTAAATTTACATTTACACTTATAATAGACCTCTTGGTCAATAGCAAGACTATATAATGTAAGTTGAAACTTGAGCCTTCCTAACAGGATCCTTTCAACTTTAGCAACTCCTTCGACCACTTCAAGAGCGATAACATTATTAGAGCATGTTTATGCCCTACCACGAAGTGAATCACTTCCCCAAAATTCTTCCTAGAAGAAGAATTTCTAACCTAGCATGAGGAAAAGTAGCAATGCAACTTTGAAAAGGAGTAATGGAATGTGTGAAGCAATTCATATAAACATCTAATCACATCATGATTTATACAACACAAGGATTACACCAAAAACATCATCATACTCGATGCTCATGCACATACATAGTCAGTCATGAGTGCTACAAACCAATCCATCATCAACGTTGCTTGGTCCACCAATAAAAGAAACAAGGTAAATCTTTACTAGTATGCATATGCTATCATGATAACTTGTCTATACGCATGCAATATTTTCAACAATCTATTCATAAGTGCATATCAAGAATTGACATGGATCCAATGTAAGAACATACAAGAATTATCACAAAAGTAATTAAAATGCATTATTAAATAAAGAAGGTATAGCTCATATATGTATGTATCTATATACATGTATATGGATATATATACGAGTATACATTCTTAAGTAAAGAGACTACATTACCACATTGTCTCATATCCAACTGTCATGAAAAGACATGTTCGATGATTGAAGGCACAAGAACTACCTATCTTACATGGGAAGCATAATCAATAATTCATAAGCATGGGATCCTAATTTAGAATGAATCTGCATAGTCATTTCTTCATCAAGTCATGCATCCAACACTATCTATATATATGATGGTTCTTGATGCACGATTATTATTCAACATGAAATCTACCATTTAACTTGATCTATAATCATTATTCAATTGGAATAATAAATACACATGCAATACAGATAAGGTATCATTCTATAACCTTATTCCTTTCTTCTTTACAATGAAATAAATCAATCATTATTCGAGTAAAGTAATAAGTTGATAAAAAAAAGGTATATCACATATATGTGTATATGTATAAATGTAGTATTTATACATGTACACATATATGGCCTTCTAACTATGTATACATATGCGTATGCATTCTTTAAGATAAACATAGAGACCCATTCTGCATGCAAATCATTATGTTTCAAAAAGGCATCAATTTCCATCATATTTCTCATTCATGCACAATTTGATCCACCAAAAGTAGATTCAATTGAAGATATAAAGAGTATAATTAGCAAAGCATTCACTAGACTATTGTTTGAGTCTAAATTCTATCCAAAATGTCACAAGTCATTAACACAAAATGCAATCAACACCAAAGTAAATCTAAGTTAAGATAGAATCTAAACATTACTATCTTCATTTTGACTTACTTCCATGGAAAAATCACCAATATTATTCTTAATTTTCTCTATTATATATGAACATTATGTTTTAATTATAACCAAGTCATCATTAGTTTCGGTAAAATAAACATTCAAAGGTGTAATAAGTTATGTTGAGAATTGATATCAACCAATGCAAAATACTTTGATAAAAGCATCAACGTTATGTACTTAAGAATGACATATGTATCGTTCCGACTTAAATAAGAGTACATTTGAAAGATAAACTACTCTAAATGCTACATGTTGTTCAGTTTAAACTCATGTTTAAAGCCCTCGATATCAAAGAATGATATGCTTTCCTATCCTTCATATTTGAACACCATTTAAAACATTAAATATGGGAGAGGACCCAGTAGTTGTGCACCCTAACTTCGTGCTTCTCAAAATCCTACGTGGAAATTTCAAATCACTCCAAATTCTTTACAGCAGCTTACATGGCAAATCCCCTGCTTATAACTTTCGTTTCAGGGCCACATCATCAAATATGATGCCACATCAGCATGCTTTTTGTCAATGTGTCCAAAAAGGCCCAAAAAAAAAGTGCTACCAATACTTGTGCATTCACATCATGGGTAGTTGAGCGCTGATGTGGCGTCACATGATTGGTTGATTTTTAGATCAAAGGGATACATTTTGTTTAATCTAGAGTACTTATGTCACAACTATTGGGCATTATATAAACAACTACTATCACAACTATTGAGCATTATATTAACAACTACTATCACAACTATTGAAACATGCTCAACTATTGGGTCCTCTCCCCTATCATTTAAAATGATATGAAGTAAAAATTGTTTTGTTTTAATCGTTATTATTTAGAATGATCAATATGAATAATATTGTTTGGTTTAAAACATCTTTTCAAACATTTAATATCGTATCGAATGATATTATTACTATCATTCAGATAGTATAAAGCACCACTTGAAAGTAAAGATTTGGGGAATAGTCGATCACGTAACGATCAACACCGTTTAAAAAATAATAATATTTAGAACAATTGACTAGCATCATTCAGTTTCATTCATAAACATTCTTATTTGGAACAATGGATGATATATCATTCAGTCTGTTAAAGCTATTACAGAAATAGAGGGTTACATTTTTAATAAAAGTTACCTAATAATGGAATGAAGGAATCATTCTACATTTTAACAACATGCATAGTAAAAAGAGAATAAAAGTTATGAGTAGAACGATTGGAATCACTCAGCTGTCTGTAAGAGCATACGTTCCAAGAGAACATGCATTCCTTTAGAATGATATGAATACCATCGTTTAGATAAAAAAATATCATATCAGTTATGTTTTGCATGGTTCGATCACAAGAAAATGCTTAATCAATATCCCGAAAATAGAAGATGTCGACTTCAACAATGGAAAGCCTTTCGACTTAGAACATTTCGACTCTAAATACCATAGTACATGGCTCACTCTGGGTTTACATCGATAGCAAGGATCATGGCATGATCAGATATAGCCTCTATTCTATCATTTTGAGATAGCCTAGAGTCGGCTAAGAGGAGAAAGTCGACCTGCTCTAACCAAGCATGGTCTCCTTGGTGCGATGATTTGGAGGGTTGTATTGAGTGTAGCCCTTGCACAGTATAAGGTTTAATGGAATAGTTGTATTATGTTTATGCATAAAAAGCACTAGTTGGAGTAACTAATCCCTTCCTACACACTCAACAAGATATCTCATTGATACCCTTCTAACTTAAAATCAGCGACGAACATGATTGGGTGGAGGCTTCGTCTACTTAGTGCAAAAGATTAGGTTCGAGGTTGAATTCTGACACATTTTTGCATGGTATTTAACAAACACAATTTCATCTTCCAAACACCACATGCTTATAGTATAACTAATATACACGCTATTAAATCTACATACCTGGTACCATGTCCTATTCTTCAATCAATCCACTATAAACTTTGCATGATATGAATCAGCTTGAAAGTAGCATGCACACGATTTGGAGTCGAGAACCAGACCTTGCCCTTTCTTGTTATATTTCGAGAAATCTTGTGTCAGTTAAAGCCAGGGACTTGGATCTCCTCCAGGTCAACATGCAAATACTGAATTTCCCCCATTGTACAGGAAAACAAATAAAAAGGATAAACGATAGGAGATACAAAATAGAGAGTAAAATAGATGGTGTTTTCGTCAGACCATAGGCCATGTCAGTTATGGGTAAACAAAAAAAAATCTGGATTGAGTGAATTTTTGAGTGTTTCCCCCTTGGTCCATCGATGGTAAACTGGTAGAAAACATAAAAATAAATTAAATACCAAAGGATATGGTTTCTTCACTAATTTTACCACCACTTTTCCATAAAAAGCTTTAGTTTCCCATTAAAGAACCACTTTGATAGTGCTCGATGCATGCTTCACACTCCTTTCATGCATGCAAGTCCATTATTCTTGTAAATATTTCCTCCCTCTTCCATGCATGGCCTACGTAGCCGTTATTCATTATGCATTAGTTAAAATAACTCTTACATGAATAGATTCTTCAATAAATTTATTTTTTCAAATTGAACTATTTTGCATAATTACTTAATTTAATATTATCTTTATCTTTTTATATTCTTCTAATTAAATTAATTTAAAAAGAACTTCTTAATAATCAAACCTTGATATATCTATATCTATATATATATACTTATGGTGATACTTCAAAATCAAGCTTTTTCATTTATTTATTTATTTATTTTGCATTTAGCACTCAATAATCAAAAGGCGTATAATTTTTTTAAAAATAATTTAAAACTCTCACAATTCGATAGTTAAGCTTGTGTAAGGGACAAGATGTGACAACCTTTCTGCTGCATATTAGACATCTTGTGTGTGTCCCTTTGTTCTTATGTTGGTTTGATGTGGGATCTTGGTCCTGGGGGCTTATGTAACCTCCTTGATATTTGTCATCCCATCCCATCAACATTGGTGCACTTGGACCCCTCTTGAAACATATTTGTCTACTTTAGTGTGAGTTTGGCATAAGGTCATCCTCTCACTAAAGTGGGGGCCAAATGTAGTGTAGAAAAATGTATCCTTTTACATTTTCTCACTTGTTTGGGCCCTCCTAGTTAAAATGGACTTAATAATGACTTAATTTAGTGTTGTAAAATATATTTATTTACACTTTCACACTTATTTAGGGATCCCTTAATTAATTGAGCTTAATTAGGCCTTAATAAGCCCTATAATTTATTTACAAGCCATTTAAATTACATTTTTCGAAGGGGAAACCCGACATTAATTAATGCCAATACATAACACTTCACATCGACCAACATGTATTCAAGGAATTAGGGCCTAGGACCCATTTTCCCATGGGTGAATGGGTCCTCCCTAAGACCTTGAACCCATTTTTAAATCATGTTTTGGTGGTATTTTTATAATCCTAAATTCAAATTTCAAAGGTTGGCTTGTAATGTTTGAATTTTAGGAAATTAAGGATAAATGTCTATAAATACAAGGTTATTTTATCAAATCAACTAGAAGTTTTGAAGAGAAAATTCAAAAGAGCAAATATTATTGTCAAGAGCATTAAAGGGCATATTTCTTCATCATTTATGGCAGCATTCAAGATCTCAAGCATCATGTCAAAGCTATGTTCAATCATGCATGTTTTTGGAGCTAACATTGTGATGTAGGTTTCAAGATCTAATCCAAGCATTCAAGTCAAAGATTCAAAGAAAGATTCAAGTATCAAGATACACATCCATTGAAGCCATTTCATGCAAGATCAACATCAAGATTTTAGTCCTTCAAAGGTTTAATCAAGGGTTTGGTGAGTTACAACATTGCATTTTTTCATTCATCATTCCCTCATGCTTTCCTTATTTGATTTCAAGGTTTGATTACCAAAATGGGGTTTGACCAAGGCAAACCCCCATTCACCCAAAAACAAACATTTTCCCCTTTTTTTGTGTGTTGTAGATTTGCATGTTGAAAAAAAGTTGAAGATCTCAAAAGTGCAAAATTGCATTTGTTGTCACCTTTTTTATAATCTCACAAAAACTCGGATCTTGAATTCATTTCCAAAATTCCAACACTTCCACTAGGACAATTTGAAAGATTCAGATCTGTATCAAAGGCTCCCAGAAGTTGCAAAAAATCCTTGATAGTGGACCCATTCGCCCTTGGGCGAATAAGCCTCAGTCAGCCTTTGAAAACTCACTTTTGGTGATTGGTAAACATAGTTTTACCTTTCTCATATCTAAAATTTAACTTCTAGATCTATTTATTTTGAGTTTGATATTACTATTTCAAGTTTAATTTGGTATAATTGGGTTAGTTTACTATTTTTATTTTTTCTCCCAAAAGTGTTTGGTGAACCTGACCCCAGTCCTTCGGTCATAAGAAAATCTACAAATTCACACCTTGAGTTGACTCACCTAAGGGTCGTAAGTCAATTCTTTGTGTGGATCTCATTTCCTAATGAAATAAGGAAGATAGGTTTATCATACTTCTATTGTGATGCCCCTAACCTATTTTTCTATGTTTCAATAACACCTCTAAGCACCTTTCACTAACATATCTGAATCACATAGGCAAATCTTCAACCTAGAAGGAGGGGAAATAACTCCCGACTTCTCTCAAAGATACTCAAAAGTATCCTTAGGAAGAGATTTAGTGAATATATCAGCAGTCTGATCCTTTGTAGGCACATACTCAAGCTTCACTTCATTCTCCACAACCTTCTCTCTTAGAATGTAATATCTAATTGAAATATGTTTTTTCCTTGAATGCATCATTGAATTCTTTAAAATGTTTATTGCACCTGTATTGTCAAAAAAGATAGAAATAGGCTCATCATACACCACTCTAATATCCTTCAATGTTTCCCTCATCCATAGCACCTGTGTACACCAAGATGTTGTTGCAATATACTCGGCCTCTCTAGTAGATAACGAAACTGAATCATGTTTCTTACTTAGCCATGATATTAATCTACATCTAAGAAAGAATGCACCACCACTTGTACTTTTCTATCATCCACACAACCAACCCAATCTACATCTATGTAACCACTCAATGTGAAATTAGTATCCTTTGGACACCACAAGCCATGATCCAAAGTTCCCTTTAAGTATTTGAATACCCATTTCACTATTGCAACATGTGGCTCTCTAGGATCTTCTTGAAATCTAGCCACAAGACAAACTACATGCATGATATCCGGTCTAGTAGTAGTTAGATAGAGTAGTCCACCAATCATTGATTTGTACTTGCTCTGATCAGCCTTAGGGGACTCATCATTCTTTCTCAATTTGAAACCAATAACCATAGGATTGCATACCAGTTTGGATTCTTCCATTCCATACTTCTTCAACATTTCCTTGACATTCTTTGACTGTTGAATGAATATGCCTTTATCTGTTTGATTGATTTTCAGCCCAAGGAATAAATTAATCTCCCCAAATATAGACATCTCAAACTCATTTTATATATCTTCTACAAAATTCTTACTCATAGCTTCATTGTCTCAAAATATTATGTCATCAACATACACAACTACAATCAAGATTTGATCATTTTCAACCTAAATGTAAATATGACTATCTACAGTACCTTTATTGAATCCTTGCTATATCAAATACTTATCCAACCTTGCATACCAAGCTCTAGGATCTTGCTTCAATCTATACAATGCCTTCTTCAATCTTCAAACCATATTATTTATCTGATAACTGAAATCCTTTTGTTTGTTCCATGTATACTTCTTCTAACTCTCCATTTAAGAAAGTAGACTTCACATCCATCTAATAAAATTTGAAATCCTTGTGTGCTACAAATTCTAAGAACATCATGATTTCTTCCATTCTAGCCACCAGAGAAAATGTCTCCTCAAAGTCTATTCCTTCAACCTATGAGTAACACTTACACACAAGCCTTGCCTTGTTTCTTACCACTTCTCCATTCTCATTCAATTTTGTTTGAACACCTACTTAGATCCAATTTTTTTTTGTTTGTTGGTCTTGGGACAAGTTCCCAAATCTAATTTTTCTCACTTTACAATAGTTCTTCCTCCATAGCTTTCATCCAATGCTCATCCTTTCATGCCTCAGTCACTATTTTAGGTTCGAATTTAGAAAGTAGACACAAATTTACCTTTTCTTCAATAGCTTTCCTTCTTGTCAGTACACCTTTGCTTTTCTCTCCAATGATTCGTTCTTCATAATGATTTCTCTACACATACTTAGTGGTTCTAGGAGTCTTTTCCATAGCTTCTTCCTCTTCATCTTATACTTCTTGTTATTTAGCTTTTTCTTCTTTTTCTCGACAAGCAGGTTCATCTAATTCATATCCATCTATCACCACTGGATTCTGGAAATCTTCATCAACTTTGACACTTGTACTCTCAACAGACCTTGCATCAAAATTTCCTAAGTTTTCATCATCTCTCCTGATATAGCATTTTCTTCCAAACACTCTAAAGTACTTGACAGTAGGGATCCTTCAATACCACAACTCATAGGGAGTCCTTGTGATTTTTGCTTTCGCTTCAACTTTGTTAAGTATGTAAACAACAGTAAGAATTTCTTCTCTCCATTAAACTTTTGGTAGGTTAGATACTTTCATCATAGTCCTTGCAACTTCTTCGACAAACTTATTTTTCCTTTCAACCACTCCATTTTGCTGAGAATTTGTAAGGGCAGAAAAGTTCCTCTTTATGTTGTGATTCTCACAAAACATGATAAATTCATTGGAGGTGAATTCTTCACCTATGTTAGACCTCAAGCATTTGATCTTCATATCCATCTCATTATTAGCCATAACTTTAAATCCTTTGAATCTATCTAGGGCTTCAATTGTTTCTCTAAGAAAAATAACCCATGTCATTCTAGAATAATCATCATTCAAAAGGATGAAATACTTATCACCTTGAAGACTTCTCACTCTTGTAGGACCACAAAGGTCTGTATGCACCAATTCCAATAATTCGATGGAATATTGTTGTTTACCCTTGAAACTTCTTCTTGTTTGCTTACCAAACTGGCACTGCTTGTAGACAACATTAATAGGCTTTATAATCCTTGGTAGATATCTCACTACTTGATTTGAACTGATTCTAACTAATTTATCAAAATTGATGTGACACATCCTCTTATTCCATAACCATCTTTCATTAATCTAAGTCATAAAACAATGACCATCAGCACCCTTAAGCTGATAAACATTTCCATCTATCCTCTTTCTAGCAGCAATGATAGTTTCAAAACCTTTTTTGATCTCACATCCATCATCTTCAAACATATCTTGATTATATCCTTTCCTACACATTTTTTTGTCACTCAAAAGGTTATGCCTTAAACCCTTGACATAGTACATATCATCAGTATTATGATTGCCATCAAAACTGATTGAACGTATTTCACAAATCTTAGCACTTGAATCATCTCCAAATCTAACAAGTCCTCCATCATATTTTTCAAGTTTAAAAAACTTACTCTTGTCTCCAATCATATGATTTGAGCAGCCACTATCAATGATCCAATAGTTCTTATCTTGTCTAACATGAAAAGCAGATACCAAAGTACCTTCAGTCTTATCCTTTGTCTTCGAAGCATTTTCCTTTACACATCTTTCAGATTTAGCAGAAATAGATTCATCTTTTAAAGCCATGAATAATCATTCATTATCATCACAATCTCCATAATCAAATTCATCATAAAAAATACTTGCATCTTCTCAAACATAATAGCTTTTCTTGATCATCTTACCTTTGTTTTTCTCATTATTATTGTTCACACTTCTATTTGGATATCTTGAAGCATAGTGACCTATCTGTCCACAACTGAAACATTTGAAAGGTAATTTACCTTTGTACTTACCAATACATCTCATCCTTCTCACAAAGTTATCCTCCACATCACCAATATCTTTTCCATCTGGTTCTTCAGTATTCTCTTCTTTTGCAACCTTAAAAGAAGTCTCAACTTTTGCACCATTATTAGTGCCAAACTCTCTCGTCTCAAATGTAGTTAAAGATCCATACAATTGATCTCTAGAATATTGATCTGGATTTTGAGATTCCTCAATAGCAGCAACTTTATAATTATAAGCTCTTTAATAAGGGTTCTAAGAATTTTATTTACCACTTTAGGTTCTTTGACCTTTCCTCCAAGACCTCTGATGGAGCTCACCACTTCATCTACCCTTTGCATATAACTTGTAATGTTTTCATCTTCAAAAATCCTTAGGTTCTCAAATGTGGTCTTCAAGTTCTGCATCTTAGCTTGTTTCACCTTCATAAATACTTTCCAACTTATCCCAAATTTCTTTAGTAGTTTTCAAATCCATAACTTTCACTAATTCAAAATTTGCAAGACTACTCAAGATAAAAAAAAACTTTCTTTACCCTTTGTTTCATAGGCCTTGATCTCTACAAGGAAAGCAGAGTGCAGAATATGCCTTCCTAATGCTAATCTTCGGGAGAGATATACAAAAAATCTTTCAAAACTTACAATTACAAAACATAAACATGCACATACATTAATAACAAAATAGACAATAAAACATCAACATAGGAATTTATGTGGGAAAACCCTTTTGAGAAAAAACCCACACATCAAAGAAGAGATCTCTTGTATTATAGTAAAATATAAATTACATACAAGTTACAGAGCCATGCTCTTTCAGGTGTCAATTCACATAATCAATTTGACAGTATTACATTCACACTTGCTTCAACCAACAACCCTTCAACCCATAGTCAATCCAATGCACTAATCCATTCTTTCTATCTCTATATATCTATATCTTACTTTAGGTCGGATTAACTTCTCAATGTCTTAGTACTGTTTCGTCGACTAATGAACATCAAGATCTTGTAGGAAATTGCATGGTTATCAAAAATTTCAACTATTGGCTTCAAGTTGAAATCATTAGACCAATGATCACATTGATTCACAACAACGATCTGTGAAATCAATGAATAACTTCATGGCATGCATCACCATCTAACTCGTCCATCTATTGTCATCACAGTATCAAGGGTACTTCAAATCCTCTTCGAAGAGACCATGTAACAACTCCTTCCAATATAATCAGATCTCACCGATGAAGCTTTACCATTCTGCCAGCTACCGCCATACCACACAATACTGCTACATCACAGTCATCTCCAACTAACCTTCATAGGATAGCTTGTTCACCGCTATACCATAAGCTACTTTCCTCACACTACCGCAGGCTATCACTTTGACCATCACGGGACACCGAAATCTATACCACACTATTGCAAGCTATCTTCATAGGCTATCACAGGTTGATAGTATAACCCACACACCCACCAGCCACTCCAACCACCATCGTGGGGTGGCGGGATAACCATCGCTCTACCACCAACACCTTCCATGGACAGCTGCAGGGTGGTGGGTAATACCGCCAACCTGCACAAGCTGATGAGGACTGCCGTGAGATGGTGGGTAACACCGCCAATCGACACCCCTCTTAACTGCACCCTACAACACTGCATTAAAGACCAAATACACAACTTTGAGAAGTCTAGTCACTGAGCTAGGGTTTCAACAATGAGTTTGAGACACACATTCTCAAAAATCTCATCACTTTTTCTCAATCAATTTATAGGGATGGGGTGATCCCACAACGCTGGATTACAATTTCTGAGAGGAACTAATTTTTGCTGAAATCACATATTTTTAGAAAATATAATGATTTAAGCCTTAAAAATTTAAATTTCAAGGATTCCAATTGAAGAGGATTTGATGAAACCACCTTAGATCAAACCCCCTTGGATAGAACCTTGCTAGTTTTAAACTATGCCTATAAATGAGTCTCCTTTACACCTATCAAAATGTTGATAAAAAATCACTTTTGATTTACCTTTTGGGGGATCAAATTAATTCATTTAAAATTTATTTCAAATTATTATGGTAGTCCTCGGAATGAGCTATCCAACGAATATAATTTTAATATGCTTTGGTTTTATTATGTATTTATTTTTTGTTTTATTAAACATAGGTTTTTCATCGAAAATGAAGGTCTTTGTTCTGCACATGTGGAAAAATAGCAGATTATCAAAAAAAATATTTAAAAATATGAGTACACTAGATATTGAAGTCCTTGATCCAAAAAAAAATTGAATTTTGATATATATAAAAAAAGTTACGCGTTATATGGTCACGCTATGTCTGAATTGTAATTGGTTTGACTTCGAAACTTGATTAATGAAAAAATATTCAATAAAAAACTATCTAACCAAGTGGAAGCACTAGATATCAAAGTTACAAATCTAAATTTGAAAGAAGAAGAATTTTACCCTTCATGGAAAAAAAGTTGTGTGTTATACAGTGTGCATCACTTTTTAAAAATGTTATTTTCTGAAAAAAAAAACCATTTTTCGTGGGAGATGGAAAAAGAAGTGCAATCTAACTCAAAAAAATTTGAAAAAAATATTTTTAGAATCTACAGACAAAATGTGACGAGACTCTAGTTTGCATCATCTTCAAATTCCTCACGGTTTAGCTGCTATAGGTGCTTGAATATGAAGTTTTAGTTAAAAATAATAGTTTCAGTGTCCAGTTTGGCCAAAAATTGTAAACCACTATTGTGGGATCACCCTATGGTATAATTATTCTTCACTGACTTCCAAACATCGTATCCAAGGTAAACTAAATAACCTTTCATCTTTTTCTTCTAAAAAGCATAGCTTGTGCCATCAAACATAAGGATCTCATTTATGTTCTCCATCCCAGATATTCCTTAAGCGGTTAAACTCTTCTCCAAGGAACCTTGCTCTAATACAAATTATTGAATGAAAAATACAACTAAGAGGGGGGTGAATTGGTTGTATCTTATCAAAACATCAAAACCCTCATTAATATTCAGATCCACATGCATTCATTAAGCCCTTAATCTGTTATGATGATTTAACATGAAAAGAAAATTATTGAAACAATTTTAACACCATGCACAAGAGAACACAAGATTTATGTGGAAAACCCAAGGAGGGAAAAATAATGATGAGGATTAGCTCACAATATAAGTAATTTCAAAACTAGTTACAAAGGTTCACTTCCAGAAGGGGCACACTGTCGTGAAAGGCTCATGGCCAAGGCTCACTACCGAAATAGAAAAAGAAGATAGAGAAGAAAAATTACACAAAGAACATGATCTCAATGCAACAAATAATCCACCACAATAGCTCCAACACCTTCATAGTCTGTGTGAATGATTGCAAACACCTTTTTCTCACTGCATCCAGTAATCCAATTCTCAAGGAAGCTTGCACTACTATACATATTTTCACACCTTACAACTCTACAATTTGCATCATTCGCATCTCACACTTCGTACTTTCATCTATATTCACCTCCTTCAACAATTCAACTCATACATATACCATCCTCAAACTTGAAACCATTTCCAAGGTTGATTATGCACCTCAAGCATACAAATTCAAATTAGGTTGGCACCAAAACAGTTATGTGGTGGATATAAGTGAGTGTAAACCACATCAAAACTTAATTGGGACCCAAATCAATAACACAACTTAGCCACATGCTACCACAAAAAATATTTATTCTTCGCATGTAGTGTAAACACCAGGTCAGTCATTACCCGTGCAAACACCATTAAAATTTGAAGTAAACGCTTCCTCAAAACCAAGGATGACTTTTGAACCACATAACACTTCTCTAGACAAGCTAGAACAATCCATGAACCTCCTAATATTCAACAAATTCTTTACACCAACTCGCACCAGTAAAACACATTCATCTTGAACACCCAATTTACCTTCCATGCACATTGACATATGAAACTCACTCTGTACTAAACCAAATCATGAACACTCTTCAATTATGAAATATATTAGCAATATGAACAACTTCCTAGATCCAAAAGACCAAACATCAACTCATGAAGAAATGTGGAGAAAATACATTTATCCCAGACACCACTGCAAACAACATTACAAACTCAGTTCACATACTGGTGAACATAACATCTATTGTATGACAATCCAACATATCATCTCTTGAATATAACACCTTTGAACACCTCTCACTAACATATCTGAATTTCATGGGTATATATTTAGCCTAGAAGAAATGTGGAGCAAAACAAGAACATCTCTATGTATCCCAAAACAACACTACAACACACTGTTTCCTAGATTTTATCAAATTTTCTCAAAATCACTTGGAAACCAAGCACTAGAGACAGATCCACATCATCTTCATCACTACTGCATCCATAGATAGAATATTATCAAAGTAACAATCTTAACACAATTTCAATCCCTCTAGTGTTACTTTACCAATTGTTCATCTTCAACACCAACCTCTCTCAACACATATTGTTGACACCAATGAAAAAACAAGCTTGTTGACATCAATGACAACACCAATATGTACATTCTTGCAGAAAAACCTATATCCTCAACCATATACGTTATACCCACAACCATAAAACATATACCTAATATCCTCAACCCTAAACCCTATATCATATACACTCAACCCTATGTACCGTCAACCTTAACATTGTCCCTCAACCCTATTCCCTAAAACCTATACCCTATACCCTCAACACTAAATCATATACCTTATAGCTTCAACCATAAACCAAATATGCTTGACCCTATACCCAATCCTCAACTCTAATCCCTATGCCCTATATACTCAACCATATAACCTCAACTCTAGGTCCTATACACTAAACCCTCAACCCTAAACTTCATACCCTTGACCCTAGACCCTATACCCTCAACCATATACCTTATTTAACCTCAACCCTATACCCAATATCCTTAACCCTAAACAATATACCCTCAACCATATACCCTATACCATCAACCCTAAACCTTATACCTTATACCCTCCATCATAAACCCTATACCGTATATCCTCAACTATAAACCTTATACCCTTGACCCTATGTACCCAATAACTTTAACCCTAAACCATATACCCTCAACCCCATACTCTAAACCCTGAACCCTATGCCCTTAACCCTAAACCCTATACTTTATGTACCCTCAACCATTGGCCCAATACCCTCAATTTCCCTAAAACATACTCCCTTAAAACCCTATACCTTATACCCTCAACCTGGAAGTGCTACTTGAAGAGGACAAGGAACTCCTATTCTACTCATAGATGTGGGTAAATGGGAAGGTTCTACAATTCTTTGTTAAAAGTGTAAGTAAAAAATGTTTGATATCTACTAATTTTTCAAGATATTGAACCTATAGACAATACTATACCCACAACGAAAATCCATGGAATGAGTGATCTATGGGTAAAATATTTGGGTAGGTTACATATAAGTTGGGTGAATATAAGTATCAAATAGTAGAGATGATTTGTAAATATTATATCTTTAATTTTTTTTAAATAATTCCAACATGTTATTTCTCAATTTAGAGAATTTATATTATTGTTGTTCTAACCTAAGGAGGTAGGATCATTTATAGTAGCCACTCATACCAAAACAACTATTATGAATACCCAAAAAAAGTAGATGGAATTTAGATTTTATTAAAGGGAATCAAGATGTATTCACCTCAGTAATGAGGGTAACCCTACACTATCACATACACCATTTGATTGATCTCATTCTAAGGACACCATTACCAAATTGGCCACTAGATATAGAAGATGAATATTGGAGAATGAGCAAATAAAATGATAGATTAAGAAATTGATTCAAAAGGGGCACATTTGACCAAGTGCCTCACCCTAAAAAAACTTAATTACTCTTTATAAGAAAAAGGATGGAAATTGATTCCTTTAAATTGACTATTGAGCTTTAAACAAGATCACTATAATGAATAGGTATCCAAATCCTTGTATTGATGGTCTCTTGGATTAACTTAGGGGGCTAATCTTTTCACTAAATTTTGGGTACTACTAAGTTACCATTGAGATGTGTGAAATAATACCTTCAAATGTAAATAGATTTTTCAAATTGCTATCCTTTCTCTTTGGCTTGACCATGTGAGTTATGAATGGTGCACTCAAGCCTCCCACTATTTTCTTTGTTAATTTCTATTTAGATAACATACTCATATTAATCAATACATAGGACAAACATCTACATCATGTTCAATAGATATGTTCAACTCTACAACAACATGGGATCTATGATAAAAATTTAGAAAATTATTCCTTTAGTATGGAGAATATTTAGTACCTTAGATACATTATGAACAAGGATGGTGTTTATAAAAAGATAGATCTAATTAGAGATTGGACACCTCATAAAATATATCATAGAACATTATAGACTTTTAAGATCATCCAACTTTTATTAGAGGTTTGTGTAACTAGTATTCTCACACAAGGAATTCAATCTATAAACCAAGCATTCATGTGAGAGTTTAAAATAAAAATTCCCTTGGATATAGAAACTATAACAACCATTCAAACAATTTAAGTAGAGACTTTGTTTAAGACCTACACTAGTTCTTATTGAAGCAAGAGGTAACAACCTACAGAGGGAAGAGAGATATAAGAGAGGGGGGGAGAATAATAGAGGGAGGGGTAAGGAGGGAGGGATGGAGAGAGGGAAGGATCGATGAAGAGTGGGAGAGAGAATGTGAGGGAGAGATGAATTTTCAAAGAAAAATATAATGTGAGCGCATTATAACACTTGTGTTATTTTTTGCTGTGAAAATTTCCAAACCTTTGTCTTGGATTTTCCTTGGGATTCCAACCCAAAGGTTTGGAGTGACTTTTCAACATCTAAAGACATAGTTTTGCAAATAATTTAAAAAATGACATAATCTTGAGTGTGATCCTCATCAGGTTTGCATGTGTTTCAATGTCAAGTTAAAAAATGCCATGATAATGTTAAGCTCTCTTATATTTTTAACCATATAATTTTTTTCACATTTTTATTATGTTAAGGTTTTCATCTTTCATTTCTTTTGTTAGTGTATCCACTTTTTTTTCAAAAACTGGACGTGTGGTATTTTTTACTTTATTTTTTAACCATTCATCGAATATCAAATAAATTACATTTTTAGAAACTAGACTCCATTCTAAACATATTTAAAAAATGTTTTTTGATCATTTTGCAAAAAATTTAAGGTGGGGCACACTCAATTTTTTATATTTTCAAGATGTGTCCACTTTGAATTTAATAACTTAAAAAATCATCTATTCATTAAAAAAATAGTAGAAATATTGAGCATAAACTACATGATGATAGCTAATTTCTCACCAAAGTGATGTTTAAAATACTAAAAAAAGTTAACATTTTTGCAGGGCCACACCAGATGTTATGTTATGTTTTTTTTGAAAAAAACAAGATCACTTTGAGTGGCCCCCATTTTTGAACCCCTTAATCTCTACCATTTTCAAATAAAGCAGTAGTTTAGGAAGTAGATTCAAAGCACTATGACTCTTGTTTTTGTTGCATCTTCAAAATTTGAGTGTACCTATCTTCAATTTCTCATCCAAAATCAATATTTCCTAGTTTCAAAAAAAAATGGCAACTTAAGACACCCTTTTTGGTCCCCCATCTTTGTGCATTTGTTTAGAAATTATTAATAATTAATATAAAATTTATATAATTGATATATTATATTAATATTTATACTAATATACTAATCCATTAAAACTTGATATTTTCACAATCTAATGTTTTTGATTAGAGGTAAATAATGGGTTTTAAAGGGGCCTGGAACCCTTTACAAAAAAGAGAAGCTAAAACAAAAAAAAACTACAATAAGTATATATCAACCCATACGCAACGCACTATCAACAAAAATTCAGCCAAAAAGGAGGAACACAATCAACAACATTACATATTCTTCAATATATCTGCAGTCTCCACATCGCACACCACATCCTTCTGACCCTCATCCAAGGCATCACATAGTTCTTTAACAGGAGCCCCAAACTAAGCTTTAGTCTTGTTATGATTCCTAGCCCCAGGCCCTCCCACATTCACCTCACTAATCAAAACATTATTCTTATCACCACCCTTATCAACAGACACCTCTCCCTCCAACAGCTTACCACCAACACCAATATCACCAGAATAAGCAATCTCCTTGCATTTTTGGCACTATCAAAAGGAGGGGTAATACCAACAGACTCATAATTAACCCCAGATTTAGTCCCCTCCCCACCCTTATCCATGTTAGCATAAATCCTCTTCAAATGATTTTCAAGGGTGAGAACTCTACCTTCAAGATTTTGCTTCATGTTGAGCGTTTCCTCCACCACAATTTTTAAAGAGTTCATCAGATCATCAATCTGATTCTAAACTGGGGAATCATCAGCTTTACTCATCACACCATGAACTTTCACATTGGTCATATTAAGTTCATGGAATAGCCATTTAAATAACTTGTAAAAAATAATGGAACCCTCCCTAGCAGTTCCCAAAACATCGACAATATTTTCCTTATCAATGTTGAAAATTCCCTTACCCACAACATCCTCCTCATGAGAGGAGCTTACCTTATCCTAACTGGCAGAGACATCCTTCCCCTTCCCAGCAACAACCGACATTTTGATTTTGTGAATCGACTCCACAATGTCTGCAACAACCACCTTTCTTTTCTTCTACCTATCTAGGTCCACAATTGGAGAATCCTCAGCATCCTGCTCCACCTCTTCCATGGCTTTCCTTTCCATCTGCAAGTCTGAAGCCTCAACCGGTGAATCCATAGCACCTTGCCCACCTACAATCTTAAGTGGAGAATTCATCTCCAATAGTTGGCTCACAGACCTAACAACTAGCTTCTTATTACTTCCCATCTCTAGCTCCCTTTTTTGTTTCATCCCTGGAATAGGGGGAGATGAAGACACCTCACCAACCACTACATTCTTCTTCTTCATGCATCTACTCAACATTTCAGTAGTCGTCTCCTCACTGAAGGTTTCATAACCCTTATTAGGGCTCGAGTCCCCTTTTTAAGACTTCCCCAAAGTAGGGGATTGAGTGTCCACTTCCATGGTAGCAAGAGAGTCTAGAACATAGCCAACATCCTTTTCAGATTCTGACTCCTTTTCCAAGATGAGCTTCCTCTTCTTCCCTTTCTTACTAGGCATCTCATCCTCAAAGACCGTATCATATTCTTCCTTCAGCTTCTGCTGCAAATATTTTTTTATTATCCTCTATCATCCATTATTAAGAATATGTGTTTAAAAATTTAAATTAATAAATATGATTTAAAACATTAATATCTTATTAAAAACCCATTAATCCAAAAACTAAAAATAATAAAAGTTTTTATTAATTAATTTTATATCTCATATTATTCTATTAATCTTGTGACCTACATTAATAAATAAACCCTATTAAAATATAAGACAATGAAATATAAGTCCATGTTGTGTGGGCTCTCCACTAATCTCTCATTCCCCTATTACATATATAAAATAAGAAAGTATATAGTGTTGGAAACATAGAAAAATAAGGAGGACAAAAGATAATTATATTAAAAGATGTGTTGAGTCATAGACTAGAATTAAAAAATTAGTTTATTTCCCTTATCTTTTTTTATGAGCTATCTATTGTATGCATTCATGCCTTATTTTTTGCTAGCACATCATTTGTTTCTAGGAACCAAGGTGGTTCAATCATGTTGTGTCTCAATACATGGCCCATGTTTCTTCTTCTCCTATCTATGGGGTTTTGACATCTTCGCTCTTGCTTACTGCTTTTGTTGATGGAGTTATGCATTCAAACCTTAATTCAAATGTTGTAGCTTCCAATGACACTTCCTAAATTATATTATCAAGAGAACTTATGTGAATAAATATTTTGGTACTTCTCTTAAGTGTGTTGATATCTATCCTCCTCAAAAACCTCTTGCCAAAGTTTCCTATGCTCTCCCCAAGGCTGGGTGTTTTGTGGTTCCATGTGCTCTATCTCCCTTGGTAGTAGTTTTGGGGGAGGGGTTCTTTAAAAAGAGGACTATTTCTCTTAAAAGGGTTTAATTTGAAGATTTGATAAACTATGGCCTTGAATTTGCAATCTCAAATGATGGACTTCAAAGTAGTGACAACCTATTATGTTAAAAAAAAAAAATTAATTTAATTTTCTACCAAAAGTTTATTTTTTGTTGGTTTCAACTTAGTTTAAAATCAAAATATAGTTCTTGATGGTCGAACATGTTTTTGGGATCAACATGCCCTCTTTTTTAAGGCTTGCAATCCTTCCTTTAATCTCCTCACTAAATCTTTCAACTTACTACCTATTCGAATTTGTCTCCCTAATCTACCTCTTTATTTTTGTTTCAAATCTTACTATGTGAGTATTGGTAATTCTATGGGTTATTTCATCAAATTGGATCATGCTATTGTAATTTTTTGTCATACCACCTTTTCTCGTATTCTAGTGAAATTGGATTTGTCTAAAATCCTCTAAACAATAAAATATTGTGTTGGATCATTCTTGGAGTCAATCCTTGAATTTCAAAGGTATCCCCTTCTACTACAAGTGGTACTTTTTCATAGGAGATTTAGTGTCTAATTCCTACACTTTAAGGTCTTGTGATCTTCCTCTTGGTGGACAAAATCTCTTAAATATTTTTTTTACAATGGACATTGCAAATGTTGATTAGAATTTAGAGGCCCCTTAGCCTCTCATTGTTTATGGGGTGATGCTCCCTTCTCCACTTATGTTTCTTGAATCTTCCACCATGGCTTCTTCCTCTATTATGATGAGTGGTGCCAGTGTGCCTCCTTTGGTTGGTGTTATGACTCCATTTGATGTTCAATTTCCTTGGTTGGGTGTGCCTCTCCTTATGCATTATTCCTAGTTAGAACCTTGGAGAGGGTTTTCCCTCCTTTCTCCCCTGAATTAATGGATTTAGATGATGAGGTTTATTAGACCATGGATCAAATGAGGAAAAAAGATCTTTCCAAACATATATCTTTGTTGAACACCTGAGGTAAGGGTGTGCTACTTGCTAAGTCTAATTATATAATTGTTTAATCTTTTTTATGCGATTTGTTCTTGACACATTTACTACATCTATGATGTAGTCTATGATGTAATCTATGATGTAAGCCAACCATTGTGTGTCAGTAGCTTTGTAAAAGGATTATGATCCTTTCAAAATCCTTTTAACTCAATGAAAAATAAAGTAAACAATATAAATAAAATACAATAAATTTTAAACAATTATAAAATATCATTTAAATAAATATACTAATTTAACAAATATTTTTTTTCAAATACATGTATGTAACATACATAAACTAATTATTAATATAATTAGATTATTTAATTATAAATATAAAAATGATAAAATAATTAATAATTATATAAATAAATATATTTAAAAATAAATTAATTAATTTATAATATATTTATATGTATTCCACCAACTTTTTGAATGATACTCTATAATCCATCATTTTATATATTTATATGATTCAACATTAATTTTAAAAATAAAAAACGCACATTAAATCCAAAAGCTAAAAATCATACAAATTACTATCATTTAATTTTATAGTTCATATTCTTGTATCCTTTCTTAGAAAGGAAACGTCCGTGAAATCCAAGACGTAACCAAATCTGGTGTGACCCTCCATTAATAAACAAACCCTTTTAAAATACATTTCGATGTCGTGGGCCCCTCTTCACCAACTCCTATCTTATTTCTCTATTTAATATATATATATATAAATAAATAAAGTAAACAAAGTATCGTTGCCCACATGTACAAACGACGAGGACGAAAGATTATTCTGTTAAAAAGCCGTCTACAAAATTTCGAGGGTTAAATCGTTTATAAAGAACACCCAGCCCTCCCTGGTTGTCGCACTAAAACCGTCAAGCTCTGACAGAAAATGGTTGTCGGTTTCATTATTTAATAAGTAATATAATATTTCTAAGTCTAGATACCTAATGGAACCATCTGGATTTTTTTTGTTTCCTGTTGTCTACTTTGTGGAGGGTTTCAGGTTCTAGTGTTTTTCAGACAATAGGGTTTCAGGTTCTAGTTTTCTTCAGACAATATTTTTCAAAGGTATTTTAATGTAATTATGTGAGAATATTCCATAACAGAAACTTTATAATCTCTCAAAAAACACAATTCGTTTTATTATCAGGCAGCTGGCTGCCATTAACGTCAATTAAGAGGCCTGCTTTCAAATAAAATATTGGATTTTAAACAGTACTGTTCAGCCATTACAATTTAAGTCCAGGATCTTTGTTTGTTTTTCAAAAAATTAGTATAAAGTCTTCAAGCAGTCGAGAAATTGAACATAATTTCACAGAAGAGGCGAACTGCACTGATATTCCTTCTGCAAAATTATGGTAAAACTTCCCAAACAGCTTTGTATTTAAGTTATGAAATTTTCAGGATTTTTCAGGATTTTTGGATCTTAAGTTATGAAATTTTCAGGATTTTTGGATCTTTCATTTCATCTTAATAATAAATCATAGAATGTAATCTAAAATAAAGATAAAGAAAAATATTTACATAATCTAATTTAAAAATATTCATGCTTACTCTGAACTAATCTCTGAATTTATTATTAATTCAGTTTCAGCTAGATATATTTATGAATTATACTGTGAGAAGTAAGATTTTATAGTGATAATATGCAGAGAGAGTACAAGCAATCCGAGGTTAGTGAGGTGGAAGGATTTGTTGACTGGAAAGGAAGGGCTTCGCACAAGACTCGCCATGGTGTAATTGCAACGATGTTTGTTTATGGTATGACGTCACATTTGCCTTCTTCACAGCTCTTGGAAATATGAGTTTAGTTTTCTCAAATTGTGACATGATTCTCGAATAATTTGCAGCAACGCAGTTTTTCGACAGCGTGGCTTTCTTTACGATGCTTGTAAACCTTGTGACATATTTCAATGAGATTATGCATATGGAAATCGCGAAATCAGCCACAACGCTTACGAATTTCGTTGGCACTACGTTTCTGATGGCGCTGCTCGGAGGACTGGTTTCTGACTCCTACATTGACAGATACAAAATGAGCTTTTCCTCTGCTTGTGTAGAGCTTGTCGTAAGTTCTCCTTTCAACTTCTCAAGTTTCCGTGTGCTTGGCTTTATCTTAACTGGGTTTCTTCCATTTGCCCGATTACCCTACAATCCATTTGAACCCCCAATATGTATCATCCATCGTTAGGGATGTGATTTTTTTAATATATAGTCAAAGCAATATTTTATTTCACACTTCCAACTGACGATATTTTAAATTGTTAAGTTTTTCAAAAACTCGTATGATCTTCTATCAGATATTGCAGTAATTATAAGAAGTTAGATTCAGTTTTCCAGTTTTTTTGTGCATTGTTCATTCATCGCAACATATTTAGTTAAGATAGTTCATTAGATTTTGGCTTAAACAACACTCTAATTATTGATTTTTGAAACCACATTAATATGTAGATCTTATTGGAGAAACTAGTGTAATTTTAGATGAGCCACCTACACAAGTCAAAGCTTAGAGTGTGTTGATTAAGCCAAAATCTAATGGATTGTATGTTAGCTAAATATGTTCCAAAATCTAATGGGCTGCCTCTTAGCTAAATATTTAGCTAACAAATAGTTCATTAAATTTTGGCTTAAACAACACACTCTAAGCTTTGACTTGTTTAGGTGACTCACTTGAAATCACACTTATATGTAGATCTTATTGAAAAAACTAGTGTGATTTTAGATGAACCACCTACACAAGTCAAAACTTAGAGTACGTTGATTATTTCATTAATATGTTTTATTTATATTATTAACCTCACCTATCTCTAAATGAAACTAGTTATCACATAGAAAATTGCTACATGCTGCAACCTCTTCTACAAAAGTGTTTTACTCATCTACTTTGGCTAGTTCATCTCAATACCTATATCCTCTGCTATATTTTCAACTCTCCCCCTCTTCTCTCAATCTTGTTGAGAAAAAAAATCTTCCCTAGAAATTAAAAAATTGGGTTGAAATATATTTTTCCCTACACTTATGGATCCAGACATTGAAGAAGATTCATGGCTTCCATCCTTGCAGCAACTTGTAGTGAAGACCAACAAACATTTAAACCAGTTTTTTTTGTTGATGATACAAAGTAAAGCACTTAGTAGCTTCTTGAAAATGAAAAAGACTTGGCTTCACTAGTTGTCAGTGTTGACATATGGCAAGCTAAGCCCACTTCAATCTCCAAAACTACTATTTAGTATTTTGATATGTTTTTCATTTTTAAAAGTGTAGTAAATAATATAGATATATATATTAATTTTGCATTAATATATATTTTAAAATTCTGATGTCTTTATACTTAAAATAATATTTTACTTTATTTTAGATAAAAAAAATAAAAATTAAGATTGAAGTGGCACAATAACAAGACAATAACAAAAAAAATATGAATAAAAAATATGTCTATTTTTCACTATTTAATAAGTCACTAGAAAAAGATGGAAGAGAACCACACTAGATTGAAATCAAGATTATACATTTGTTAAAGACTTAACCAAGATTATGCATTTATTAAAGGCTTAACCATGTTTGTTTGTATCCTTTCTATGCAATAGTGCCTTCTATAGGTTGATGTCCAATACATGTTAGTATCCTATATTGGGACAAGCACATTTTCTATGCTTGTTGGCATAAATCCCTATATTTATTAGTATTCTCTACACCTATTACAATATATGTTCATGTTTAAAATAGGAGATGTCTATAGCATATTTAAGGGCTTATCTCGGTCAAACTCTCAATTTTTTTCTAATAAAAGTGGGCAGTTAAAATAGTGTTTGAGCTAGATGTGTTAGATGAGGGAAACATCTATCCATACACATTTCATCAAAATCATGTTTAATTTTGAATTTTAATTAATAAATAAATAAAGTCAAATATGCATTCTCTATTTGCAGGGATACATTATATTGGTAGTGCAAGCACACCACGAATCTTTAAAGCCTCCCGCCTGCAATCCATTCGATCCTACATCTAACTGCAAGAAAGTTAAGGGAGCGAAAGCTGCGATGTTATTCACTGGGCTGTATTTAATCGCTGCTGGGAATGGATGTCTCAAGGGTGCTCTGCTACCTTTCGGAGCAGATCAGTTCGATGACAGAGATCCCAAAGACAGGAGAAAAATATCCACTTACTTCAACATGTTTTTATTCAGTATTAGTGCAGGAGGAGCTTTTGGAGTCACAGTCATAGTGTGGGTGATGAATAACAAGGGTTGGGATATAGGTTTCGGGATCTGTGCAGCATGCGTCTTCCTTGCAACCATAAGCTTTGTCAGTGGAACCATAACTTATCGTAACAGAATTCCACAAGGAAGCCCTCTAACCCGCATTTTGCGAGTATGTTTACATTTACACAGCAATCAATACATATTAATTTCAAACCATGAATTAATATTATTCTGTGTAATATATCAAAATTGTTTGTTCCTTATGCAGGTGGTTGTATCTGCTATCTACAACCGAAATCTCATCCCCCCAGAGAATCCCAACGACCTATATGATGCACCTTACGAGGAAGTGAATATGGATACTCAGAAGCTTCTAAATACAAAACAGTTCAAGTATGTTGTCTTCTTAAGAATACGCTATCTTATTCAAACACTAATAATATAGTAAAACAAAGACTTCAAAAGATTTTGATTCTTAACAGACATTATTCGTTTGGAAAAATTAACAGATTCTTGGACAAAGCAGCAATAGTAAAAGAAATGTCCTCCAGTGACGAGAAAATGGAGCCCAGTAAATGGCGTTTATGCAGTGTGACCCAAGTAGAAGAAGCAAAAATTATAGTTCGAATGATCCCAATCTTTGGATGCACAATAATACTGAGTACAGGTTTAGCACAACTGCAGACGTTTTCTGTGTCTCAAGGCCTGACAATGGATCGAAGTATGGGGAAGAACTTCGATATTCCTGCAGCTTCTCTGCCATTTATTCCCATCGTATTCCTAATCATCATTATTCCCATCTATGACAAATTCTTTGTTCCATTTGCACGAAAATTCACTGGGCATGAATCAGGGATTACTCATTTGCAAAGAATTGGAGTTGGATTAGTATTGTCTACCATAGCCATGGTCATCGCTGCTCTGGTTGAGGTGAAGAGAAAAAATGTGGCAAAAGAAAATGGAATGTTGGATGCAATACCATTGTTCATGCCGCCTATTCCAATTAGTGTGTTCTGGCTTGGATTCCAATACTTTGTTTTTGGAGTTGCAGACTTATTCACCTTGGTGGGATCGATGGAGTTCTTCTACAGTGAAGCCCCTGAACGAATGAGGTCCATGGCCACTGCATTCTCATATACATCACTCTCACTGGGTTACTTCCTCAGCACTATTTTGGTTGACATTGTGAATGCTGCAACTCGAAACATCACAGAAAGCCGAGGTTGGCTTCGTGGGAACAATCTGAATCGCAACCATCTTGATCTGTTTTATTGGTTGCTTGCTGTCCTCAATGTGCTCAACTTTGTCAATTACCTTTTCTGGTCCAAATGGTACAAACACAAGCCTGTGTTTGTGAAGACAAGTAATAGATGAAGACCTCCACATGAACCCCTGGAATTTAACAGCACTGTTACTTTTTCTTGTTGGAATTCAAGATCCCCTGTCACTAGCCAAACATCAAACTTTTTGTGTACAGAGATATTCAAACTTGCATAATTAAATAAGACTAGCAGTTCCACCGGGAAGGGGAGGAGGAGGAGGAGGAGGGGGAAGGGATGGCAGGAATAATTAATTTAGACGGTGGTGGGGGGGACAATTAAATAAGACAAGCACTTGCACCGGGAAGAGGGAGGCGGGTGAGGGCGTGTGCAGGGGTTATATTGATAGAATACTATTTAAAAACAAATATGGTAATGAGGGTAGTTTGAATTATATGTAATTTTGTTCGTAAAGTTTACAAAATATTTGTAATACATATTTGGTGATAGCAACGTGAATGAAAGATTTGTAGCTATTTCATTTGTGGTGATTGTGTAGTTGATGATTCTATATGGTAGAATGAAGTGTCCTTTCACATAGTTTCTTGGATGTGAATGTATTTTGTTCCTACACAATTACGAAAGAAGTTAGTGGACATATATCATAAATGCATAATTGATTTTATGTAAATGATACAAGTTGTATAAAAAGTGAATGTAAGCATTAAGAAGAGGAATTGTAGGTGTGACAATATGAGATTGGTAGCATGGTAAATGTAATCAGTGTAGAAGTATACAAATATAAATTAGCCACCTACATGTGATGAAGCTGTGAGTAAATATACGGATATACATTTCTATAATAAAAAGATGGTAAGAAAAAGGAAAAAGTGAAAGTTTGTGTACATAAGGGTGAAATTTAGTATGTGTACTTGTACTTATCATAATGAGAGTAGATGTAGTTGGGACTCTTCCTTTTTTTCTCATAATTGTGTATAGATTATTTTTCATTCGTGAATAATGATTGAAGGTAAATGATGGGTCTATCCAAAAGGAAGTTTGTAAAATTTAAGTCTTGTCCTTTTGTTTTACCTATACCAATTGTTGCTTCGTTGAGTGTTGGTCCTTGGAATTTATATTTGGTAATTGTCCATGTCATGGAGAGGGGTATTTTTCTATGAGTACCTAGAGAGATAGGTGTAATTGGTATTTTTTTGGGGCATTGTGGTTTCAAGATGGGCCAAATAATGTCATTGGCATCCCACCCTCTTAAGGATAACCAAATGTCCCTCCATTATACTAACATTTATGGGACATTAGGGAATTTTTAAAAAAAGATGGTGAAAGACATTTCCATAGCATCGTATGTCCCCAAAACAATCCTGATTTCAAGACATGTTCGAAAAAAAGTGAGTACACATCTCTTGAGAACATAACTTATTTTCACTAATCCTAATATTTAAGAAAGAAGGTCTAGGCATGATGTAATTATGTGGTGTTATAATCTTTTAAAAATTAGCTCAATGTCAGAGATTATGGAACCATCCAAACATGACAGTTGAATATGATAGAAGCACTTTAGACATTTGTTACTTCACCAATCCCCATCTTTCTTTATCTCGGATATCTTCTCCATAGATTTCAATGACCCATTTAAATCATCCTTTATGCAAGATGAGCATACCATACATTACGATTATAAAATAAAGGAGAAAAGTGACTATTCTTTCCATGACCTCACCATTAAGTTTACCATTTGTAGTTCACCAAAAACAAAAATTGTTGCATTTTTCATAGATCGTCATTTAGTTGGTTGATATTTTGATACTTTTATATCTCCTTCTAAAGCTCATTTTGCAACCTATATAGCTTCAAACTGAACTACCATTTTTTTTTCTTTGTGGGTTTCACCTTTCGGTTCCATTTTCCACTCACACTTAACTTCTTCAAGGCTTGCTTATCTCTAACATTACATTTTGCATCTTTATCAAGAGCCTCAATTAATTTTTCATTTGTAAGAGAATTTTGCACCCGCTTAGATCCTTCATCCAATGTACCATAACTAGGCTATGACCATTCACATTTCTTGACCATGCCAAGCCATTTCCCCAAATGGGAAACTTTCAAACAAATTGTATTCTCCTTATACTTTAAACTCCCATTGTTCTCCATGGTATTCTATAACTCTATTTATGAAAGCTTATTTTTAAGATCTATCACTTCAAGTGTACCTTATTCTAATTCTTCATTTGTTCCATTAGCTATGGATCTCGCATTGCTCAAACTCTACATCAGTTTACAACCCTTTGATTTGAAAAATCCACTTACTTCTCAACATCAATCTTAGCTCTCATTACCACCTCTTTAGCATTCTTTTCCTAGGCCCTTGCCTCATGACACATTGCCTCAAATTTAAATCTTTAATCCTACAACCAAAGATTTCATTTGTTTAACTTCAAGCTTGGACTTCCATGCCTCCTAAGAAGGCATGAGACTAATTTAACCATTCATTTTTTCTGTAGTATCTAGCTAGTCGCCTCATTCAATGTTGTCTACAACCTTCTTAGTCATTTTTTATCCCTAAGATTATTTCTTATTTGCTTCAACCAACTTTTCTATAGCTTTCTTAAGGAACCCACCTGCCATTTAGAATTTTTAAACTAAAGTTTATTTTTACAAACACCAACACTTATTCATCTTGAATACTTCATTTCCTTTCTCTCATCTGCTTTAGCAATGCTCATTTTCATCTTGGCTTTCTCCAGATTGAGGTTAGCATAATGGTATTGCTCCTTGGCTCGTCAGTTCTTAAATTAGCAATTGCAAATTGTCTCTAACAAGCTAGATTCTTTGAAACTCAAAATGGGATTGTTGGACTTGGCTTGTCAGTTCTTAAATTAGAAATTGCAAGTTGTCTCTAACAAGCTAGATTCTTCAACTCAATCTATCATCAATTTTGTTGGTTCTCTATAACTTATCTATTTCTTTGTTTAATTCATTAGTATAGTAAATAGACTATAGATGTCACAAAATAATATATATTTACATCTTTTTGATATATTTAAGATATGTTATAACTATTCAAAAGGTGTCTAGTTAGGGTATGTTAATGCCTATGTTGACTATTGCCTAATGACAAGGTAATGTGATAATTGTAGGTAAGGACTATTGTGTTAATGCCTACACTAATGAAGGAATAGAGGTAGAGACCATAAATTTTTACACAAAAAATATATTATATATTATTCATGAATTTTTTATCAGAACAATTATATAATATCTTTTGCTTCTGCAGAGCAATATCAATTTTCTTCTGTCTATCTAAAATATACAGCCATCACAGTATTTAACATAAGTCCACGGCCAAAATACACTTAATATAATATTTAAGGCAATTATGAAATGTCAAGTTGTCTAAGACATTCGAATTAAAAACAAGTCCTTTCGCTATAAATAACCATCCTTTTAACTTAGTTGTCCGCCAGCACAGACTCCACAACGAACCGTCGTCAAAGAGAATCCAAACCGCATAACCACGGAGGAGAGAGAAAGGCTCAGCGGTATCGCAATGGTTACCGCTCTACCGCGAGGGATCACAAGGTAGACCGCGGGGCCGCAGTAACCGCATTACCGCGGTCAGGAAATAGACAGGCCACGGTGCGACAGTGGACACCGCGCCACCGTGGGCAGTCAGGAAGGTAACCGCGGGACAGCGGTAGCATCGCTCTAGCAGTTAACTGCTCAACCGCAAACAACAAACAATTAGGCCGCAGTATCGAGAAGACAGTGAGGAAACCGTGAAACTGCAAACAACATGAAGATGGTTCGCAGTATTGCGGTGGACACCATAGTACCGCGAGCAGGAAAAAGAGATGGCGCAATTGTGTGATATGGTTTGATGCGTGGGAGTTGGGTGAAATCCCAACTCTCCCCCTTGAACACAACTCCCGCAGTCTTTGATGCCCAGTCGATTTCTCTGATGGATGAAATTATCTCTGCCCAGTGCCTTTGTAAGAATATTTGCTTGCTGCTCCTCTGACCTGCAGAAATCCAACGTGATCTCCCCACTGTTAATTAATTCCCTGATAAAATGGTAGCACGTGTCGATGTGCTTACTCCACTTGTGGAACACTGGATTTTTTGACAATGCAATAGCTGAATTGTTATCACAAAATATTTTTGTTGCTTCTTCTTGTTCATGTTGAATCTCTTTCAAAACTCTCCTCATCTAGACTGCCTGGCATGATGCACTTGTTGCTGCGACATATTTAGCTTCAGCTGAAGATAAAGAAACAATCGGTTGCTTTTTTGAAGCCCATGAAAGGGCTCTAGTTCCAAAATGGAAAACATAACCAGATGTGCTCTTTCTGTCATCTATGCTCCCAGCACAGTCACTGTCTGTATAACCAGTTAGCTTGAATTCATTTGATCTTGTATACTGGATGCCATAATTTTTTGTTCCATTGATATATCTGAGGATTCTTTTGCCAGCCTTCCAATGTGTGTCCTTTGGGGTTTCCATAAATCTGGAAATTAAGTTGACTGAATACATTATGTCTAGCCTTGTGGTTGTTAAATACATCAAACTTCCAACAAGTTGTTTATACAAAGTTGAATTAATTTTTGAACCTTTATCCTCTTTACTCAACTTCAGACCAGTCACCGTTGGAGTAGGAGCAGATTTACAATTCATCATATGGAATCTTTTTAAAACATCATTGGCATACTTTGCCTATGAAATAAAAATTCCATTTTCATCTTGATTTACCTCAATGCCTAAAAAATATTTCATCAAACCCAAGTTTGTCATTTCAAACTCTTTCATCATTGCTCCTTTAAACAATTCAACTGATAGATCTCCAGTGAAGATTAAATCATCTACATAAAGGAAAATAATCAAGATTTTACCTTCTTCATTCATTTTAGTGTACAAGGTTGGTTCGCTGATGTATCTGATGAAGCCATTCTGTGTGAAATAATTGTCTATTCTGCTATACCAAGCTCTTGGGGCTTGTTTCAAACCATACAGTGCTTTTTTCAGCTTGTAGACTTTATCTTCTTGACCCAATATCTCATATCCAAGTGGTTGTTCAATATATATACATCCTCTTCAAGATAACCATTGAGAAATGTTGATTTCACATCCATTTGGTGAACTAACCATCTATTTTGTGTTGCTATGGCCAATATCATTCTGACTGTATCAAGTCGAGCTACAGGTGCAAAAGTTTCTTTATAATCAATTCCAGGTTGTTGTGCATAACCTTTTACAACTAGTCTTGCTTTGTGCTTCTGCACTTCACCTTTTGCAATCAATTTTGTTTTATAAATCCATTTTACTCCAATTACATCTTTGTCTTTTGGAAGACTTTGCAACTCTCATGTCTGATTGTTTTCAATTGAGTCAATTTCATCATCCATTGTTGTTATCCACTTATCCTCTTTAATTACATCTTCATAATGAATTGGATCTTCAGCTTGAGAATAAAATGTAAAAAGTGTGAACTATTGTGAACTATGCTCACCTTCATTCTGATTGTAAATATCACTGATGTTTCTGATTTTCTATCTTCTCATACTTGCCAGTGTTGGATTTAAAAGATCACTTGAATCTACAGAATGTGGACTTGAAGGTCCTATGCCAGAAGTTCTTGTTGTAGATGGCATCTATAGTCCTCTTGTTATTGCTCTCACATTGCTTGATGGTGTCACTTGTTGACCACTCGCTTGAGTTTGAATTGGTACAACAGTAGGAACATTTGCTGGTACAGAAATTTCATTTTCCTCTTGAGGGATATTGACAGTTACATTGATTGTACTCTCTACTTCCATCCCAAGCTTCATCTTCAACAAACTAAACATCTCTGCTTATTATGACCTTTTTAGTTGTTGGATTATAAAGTTTATACACCTTGGATTCATCACTATAACCAACAAATATACATTTCTCTCCTTTATTGTCAAGCTTTCTTCTTAGTTCATCAGGTACATATGCATATGAAACACATCCAAAAACTCTCATGTGAGATACATTGTGCTTTTTGTCAGTCCATGCTTCTTCAGGGATGATATTCATGACACTTTTTGTTGGGCATCTTTTGATTATGTATGTTGCACATGATATAGCTTCAGCCCAAACTTTATTTGTCAAATGCTTGGCTTTTAGCATACTCCTAGCCATTTCCATTATCGTTTTGTTCTTTCTCTCAGCTACCCCATTATGTTGAGGTGTATATCTGGTAGTAAACTATTTGTGAATACCATGATCTCTGGAGAAATTTAAAAACTCTCTTGAAACATATTCTCCTCCTTTATCTGTTCTCAACATTTTAATAAAGTGACCACTCTGTTTTTCAGCAAGAGATTTAAACTGGCAAAAGAAATCAAACACTTCACTTTTGTGTTTCAAGAAATAAACCCATGTCTTCCTTGAATAATCATCTATAAAAGTCAAAAAATAAAAACTACCACCTATTGAAGGTGTCTGCACTAGACCACAAAGATCTGAATGAATAATTTCTAAAGGAGATTTTGCTCTTGTTGATTTCCCTTCGGGGAAAGACTCTCTATGCTGCTTTCTTAGAATGCATCCTTCACAAACTCTCTCAGGTTTTTTAATTAATGGTATTCCCTTTACCATACCCTTCCTATGAAGCAAATTCAGACCACCAAAATTCAAATGACCAAATCTTAAATGCCACAACCAGTTTTCATCTTTTACTTCTGCCTGAAAGATAGTCTGAGTATTAGTTATTACCTCTTGTGCTTGTGCATAGTTTGTGCTCAAATCTGGCTAAATTCTCAAAGGAAACATTATGTTGTTTCTCATCTTGATCTTAGCAATTAACTGACCACTTGGGTATTTGTCTTTAATTGTGCATAGTCCATTTTTGAAAGTTACTCTATAACCCTTTTGAACTAACTGTCCTACACTCATCAAATTGTGTTTAAGACCTGGCACAAAGTAAACATCTAAAATATACTTTCGCTCCCCCTGCTTGGTTAGAATATTAAGATTTCCCTTTCCTTTAACTGACACTTTGTTGTTAGTACCCAAGGTGACATCAGACTTAATATTCTCATCTAGAATTGTGAATAACTCTAAATTTCCTGTCATATGATTACTACAGCCTGAGTCTAAGAAACAAACGTCGTTTTCACTAGCTTGTGCTACATTACAGGCCAGAAACATTGTACTCTTATCTGGTCTTTGTTCTTGACTTTCTTTAGTAAAATTTGATTTTTGTCTACCCATATCATACTGTTTCTTCCTCCACTCATTCATATAATGTCCAAACTTTTTACAGTAATGGAATTGGACTTGAGATTTTTTATACCTTTGACCTTGAGATTGATTCTGAAATGGGTTTTGGCTGCTACCTCTTCCACTTGAATTTAATGGGTTGTTTCTTCCACCTCTATTGAAACCTCTTCCTCTTGCTTTGACAATTGATCTTCCTCTACCTCTTCCTTGGTTAATTGAAGCTTGTGACTTGAATGCATGCTCCAATGACATATTAGTTGTTTTGTTGAGCCTGTGCTCATGAGAAATGAGTGAAGCATAAATCTCATCAACTGAATATTGAGTGAGGTCCTTTGTCTCCTCTATAGTTACTACAATTGATTCAAATTTTGTGGGTAAACACCTCAAAATCTTCTCTACCGCTTTGACATCTTCTAATGTCTCACCATATGTTCTTATCTGGTTCACCAGTCCAATTATCTGGGTGAAATATGAATCTACAGACTCATTATCCTTCATATACAAAGTCTCAAATTCTCTTCTTAGTATTTGTAACCTTACAGTTTTGACTTTCTCCATTCCTTGGTAAGCAATTTGTAGAATGTCCCATGCTTGGTTGGACCTAGTTGCAACTAAATTTTTTGGAAAAATGCTCTCATGCACACTCCTTGTAAAATAAAAAAGTGAGCTTTTGAGTCCTTCTTGTTGTCTTTCAACAAGTCTTTATCTGCTTGAGTCAGAGCATTGTATGTTGCAGCATTTGCTGGCTCTCGAAAACCATTTTCAACAAACTCCCATAAATCTTGTGAACAAAATAAAGCTCTCATAGTAATAGACCAACTTCATAATTTTTGCCATTCAACTGAGGAATTTGGGGATTAATCAAGCTTGTGCTTGCAGCCATGTTTTTCAGACACTCCTCGGATATGGAGAACCTGCTCTGATACCACGTGAAGGAATAGAGGCAGAGACCAGAAATTTTTACACATAAAATATATTATATTATTCATAAAAAATTTATCAAAACAGTTATATAATATCTTTTGCTTCTGCAGAGCAATATCAATTTTCTTCTGTCTATCTAAAATATACAGCCATCATAGTATTTAACATAAGTCCACGACCAAAATACACTTAATACAATATTTAAGGCAATTATGAAATGTTGAGTTGTCTAAGACATTCAAATTAAAAACAAGTCCTTTCGCTATAAATAACTGTCCTTTTAACTTAGTTGTCCGCCAGCACAGACTCCGCAACGAACCACCATCATAGAGAAGCCAAACCGCATAACCACGGAGGAGAGAGAAAGGCTCGGCGATATTGTGGTGGTTACTGCTCCACCGTGAGGGATCACAAGGTAGACCGTGGGGCCGCGGTAACCGCATTACCACGGTCAGCAAACAGATAGGCCACTGTGCGGCGGTGGACACTACGCCACCGCGGGACAGCGGTAGCATCGCTTTGGTGGTTAATCGCTCAACCGCAAACAACAAACAGTTAGGCTGCACTATTGCGGGGAAGACAGAGTAAGGAAACTGTGAGACCGTGGACTGCATGAAGATGGGTCGCGGTATTGCGGTGGACACCGTAGTACCACGAGCAAGAAAAAGAGATGGCATGGTTGCGCGGTATGGGCCAGTTTGATGAATGGGAGTTGGGTGAAATCCCAACAACTGACTATTGCTTAATGACTAGTTTACAAGATTATTTTGTTTCGCCCTATTCATATCTCGCTTACTGCCTTTTCATCTCACAAGATATCTTTATTATTTTATATGGCATGCCTCATTTTATTAAAGAAACACACATTAGTAGGGAGGTCATTCGACAAGCAATCTTTCGTCTTTCTATTGCCACATCCCTAAACAAACTGTGTGGCTATAACCACGTTTGGAGCTTCATGTCTTTCAGGTATAACACGTTTGGTTGGGCTCCTTTCTAAAGGATTACACCCTATACTTTTTCTCTTGACAGTAAGTTTTCAAACTTATGTAATATTTTGATGTATGTTGGACAGAGCAGTGTGGTTCATCCTTTTAGCTACTCATCAGCAAATCCTACGGGGAGAGTTGATGATTAAGGATGAAAGTAGAGAAGGGGGTGGAGAAGAAGGGGCGAATGCTTGTAGTGGGAGTGAAGTTGGCTACAGCTAGCGAGGAGGTGCTAACATGGATACTGATGATGGTTGCCCATCATGGAGATCATGTGATTGTCATTCATGCAATTACTTCTTCACCCAATAATTTAGGTGATGATGCTTCAATCCTCGGATCTCAATTGTTAGGAGGGAGGAATAAATAATCTTCTTAATGTTTTGATCCTTAAGACAGTTTTATGGATCTATGTTTTCCTTTCTTGATTTATGTATCTTGCTCTGAACATAAGTGTGCCACATTAATCCCATTTCATTTCATTTTTTGGTATTCCGTTAGGAGATCCGATCGATCTTTATACCATCAAAATGGTTATGAGATCTATTTCTTGTTTGTTTACCCAAAATGCTGGCCGAGTGGTTTTATCATTTATAATAGCAGGATAACTAGCTTCAAAATTCAATTGGTGGTATTGGGAGTTTTAGGAAAAGCTAGGATATTTGTCATAGGAGAATTTATGTCGATCATGTCCGCTTTAATGCACTTAGCTGTTGGCATTGCTTTCCCCTGATAATTCTCAGGGAGTGTTATGTAGTATTGAAATTTTTCATAAGCCTATATACTATTAAGAGCATCTACAACAAAATGTTTGGTTATGGGACAACACCCTATGTAACTTTAAGTTTTTAACAAAGTTGATTGCTTTCCAATTTTACTTTGTTATATGCATCTTTGATGTTTATATATAGTTTAGAGAGTGTGAGATCAATTATCTGAAATTTATTGAGGTTATTTTCTTTAGCAGTTTTTTTCCAAGGGTTTACAGAAGAGCTACAAATAGTTTGCTAGCAACTTTGATGCAATAATTGGAGTGTATGAGACAGTTTGCAGCTTGAAAGAAGTCAGTGATCTATTCTGTTCTTGTAATTTATGTTGAGTACATGTTCAAATTAGATGGAATACACACATGGTGGATTTTTTCCTCCAATGCAATGCAGTGAGATTTGGATACTATATGTTGATTTAATGCAGATACAATTTTAGTGTTAAATGAATGGAAGATCAGATTTTTTCCCAAACGATAGTGTCTAGAAGATTGTCTGATAACTACATATTTTCTATTTAGAATGAACTATGTGTTCAACTGAGATTTTATTATCGAATTTTTTGGTTCTTTTTACAGGTGGGTCTCAAAGTCAAAATCTCTCATGGCCCTGTAAGGAAGGTGTTACTTGAAGAAACAAAATGCTATAGCGCCTTGAAGCTGATTTTAGGCACAAGCAAGCACAATGTTGTAATGTATGGTCTCATCAATCTTCAGAATTGACAGACTTAAGAAGTAGATGTTATTAGGCAGAATAATATATTATTTTGATAGTTGAATTGATCCATGATAGAATTGTTTCAGGTCACCAATTTCATTGGCTAAGTACTGTGCCCAAAGATTACCGTCTTCTTCCTCTGTAGTGGTTATTGATCATGGAAAGGTGGCCTTCGAGAAGGATGGAGCACTGCCAATCTCAGGTATATACTCTGTTTATGTTGCCTTACGGGTCATATTGAATGCTAAAACCAATGGTCCTTAGATTATTATAGTCAAAGTTATGAGGTTATAGTGTATATTAATATTCCTTAGTATTTTTTGTTTCATCAGTTCCAGGGGTCATGTCACTTTTTTTGTCTCTTTTTGTCAATGAAAATCCTCCAGACACAACAACATTTTCTCCTCAAGATTCTGATTTTGATGCACAAGATGGCCATGAAGAGCAACATTTTGAATTTCAATTTGATGGCCGATGAGAAAAAATGAACAGAGTTTGCAGGAAAAATATTACGAAACCCTACCAGAGAAGATTTATTTTAAATGCAACGAATCTAAACCAATCTACCTACAGTGGCTTCAATCCATTCACAATAAACGAAAAATAGATCTAAATATATCGGGGTTTTAGAGCTATCAGATTCTTGGGCTCGGGATAGGAATTTTGCAGCCTTTTAACAAAAATATTGGTTGGGAGTTAAAATTTATCTTCGGGAATGTTTCAACTCCGTGAAATTTGTTTTTGTGGCGTGAGATAACTTTCCGACTGAAAGCTGCTACAAAATAAAGTGCAAGATTTTGCACAGATTATCATGTTGTCAATGATACCGATGGGAAAAATGGGCAGAGTTGGAGGAAAAATATTATAAAAAACAACCAAAGCAAAATTTTAAAGGATGAGACGAACCAAAACCAGTCTTCGTACATCGGATGCTTCAATCTGTTCACAATAGGAGGCCTGGGCGGAGGAGGCAGGGGATTCGAACACGAAACCTCATCCTCTGCTTCCATCTTCTCTGCTCAGAATGTGATCCTATATAATGTAGAGGAGTTTAATGCTTCACAATCTAACTACGAATAAAATATACAAAATAGAATCCGATTTTATCGGAGCAATCTGATTTGATCTTGGGCCTCAATGCATTTGTACTTCCAGTTGACTGAAAAAATGGATTTAAAATAGACACTGCAATTCTTAGTAGGGAGTTTTCAAGCCTGAGACAACTTTCAGGTTGAAAGTTTCTACTATATGTAGTCTATCGATTAAAAATTAAACGGTTTTTGACTGTTTTTAATTTTATTGATATTATAATACTTGTATTCGATCATAAAGTACGCTATTTTGGCCATAAGAACTGCTTTACGTTCTTGAAATTGTGGAAAGGTCGAAATAAAACAGGGCAATAAAAACTGCAGGTAGCAGAACAGAGTATAAAAACAGGGTATATGGCTGAAAGAATACCTACTCTGATTCGTATTGTGTATAATTTAATGTAGTATAAATCAGTTTTTTTTTTTTTTTTTGGGTAATGAATGATCATTTTTTAATATATTTAAAACAATTTAAATTTTGGAATGTTCTATTTTCTATTATCTTATTATTTATTTTATAATTTACAGTGTTCTATTTTCAAGAAAATTCTTTATAAGATTTTAGAGAAACTTGTTTTTTAACTTTCAATCATTAGTAGATTTTAGATAGTCATATGTTTTTTTTTAAACATTTCTTTAAGATTGAATGGATCAATATACATGATGAGAACATTATAATACTATCCTCTTTTAATGATTGTGACTATTATGTAAAGTAATTCTTACAATTATAAAAGTATAGCTTTTTTCTTGGTAAATATATTACTTGTTTTGTTTTCACAGAGATAAAATTGTAGATTGGCAATGTTTGCTTAAATAAGATGTCAAATGTAATCAACACCAATCTCAACATGTTTTGTTTTAGCATAGAAAATTGGATTGTTTGCAACATGTACAGCACTTTGATTGTCAAAATACAAATTAGTAGAAAAACATTATTTGAGACCAAGCTAGAGTAAAAAGACTTTGAATATAAATTGTTTTCTTTTGTGCTTCCTTTGCTTCTCTATGTAGTTGTTTATGTTTTTCTACTCCATGAAATGGGGCCTAATCCAAGTTAAAAAATATAAGTGCTAGTAGATTTTTTATCATCTCTATCACCATCCTAGTCTAAATCTATTAAGCCAACCAAAGAAATTGAGGACTAATAAGCATAATAGATGTCATAGTGGATTGTTCCACAAATGTATCATATTTTTTTTCTATCCAACCAATGACTCTCTTTTCGTTCCTACGTAGATCTAAATACTAGAATGATTGTAAAATAGTTGTCTAATCTAAAATGGGTTAGGTAAGCCAAGCAAGCTACCAATAGGCTATCTATAACATCTACCTATTTGGAATAACACTCTTTGGTAAAATTGAAAGGGAGTAGAGACAAACTTGTTTCAAAATCCTTAATGTCCCTTCTACAGTCACGACGATTCTTTCAAACATCTCTTATATTTTTTTCCCAAAGTTTAGGATGTTTGGATATAGATTCATGATTTCTTTAAGCCTTTTTCTTGGCATATGGTGTTATTAGGGGGCTGGCCTTGCATTCCTTATATATGCAATCATATTTGGCATGCTTTCAAGGTGGAGATTCATTTTAGCATTTGGAAAGATAAAATTTTCTATTTATTTTGTTATAATGATTATATATTTTGTCTTTACACTTAAGCTATGATTTGTTCTAATGTGTTAATGTAAATTCAAGTGCAAGATAACAAAGTTACGCTTAAGCCTCTTGATATTTTCTTGGTTGGGTCTTGGTATTTCTCATATTCATGTGGCTAATGAAGATAATCAAGAAGGTAATGTTAAAGATGATAATAATGGATGGGATCCTCCCATTGACATTTGAAACCTCAATGATGTACTAGATAAAAAGACAACTAGGATCCTCCTCCTCTTTCTTTTTCTACTTAGTTGTTGATGTTTATTAGTATATATTTTAATATTTTGGGTTGTAGCCTTATATGGACCCTAGGGGTTTTACTATCTCCACACACCTTTTTCTATAAATATGTGTAACATGTCATGTCCCATTTTCCATAATCTACATTGTCATAAAAAATGCCCATTCTTTATCACCAATGTTCCCCGTAATCCAAATTTGTGTATGAGTTCTTCCCCTTCATTCCCTATACATTTTCTTAAGATATCCACAACTTTTAAGTGTGGGGGAATGATTGATTTTCTAAGTCAATGTAAGCCATCAAAGTTGTAGAGTTTCCATTCCAAGCATAGCTTTCCTCCCAATTCCACTTTCTTCTATACTTCCATCAAGGTTTCAAACATCCGCATTTAGGCATACATCATGACCATCCCCCACCTTCATTCCCTTCTCTTGTTGAGCTATCAAAATTTCAAACCCATCATACCTCTATACCAAACCCAATCCTTCATAAGCCTTTGTTAGAGAGTTGCATTTCCTCTCAACAACACGCCTCCCTTTTGAACCTAGATCCATAACTTGTGGTATGAATCATAGGGTATCCATGACGCCCCAACTTTAACAACTACTATCATTTCTCAATTTTCATCCTTCCTATCACCTACACACATCAACACACTATAATTCTTATTCTTGACATATGGCTCTAGCTATGGTATTGTATCACTAGTAACATTATTTTCTTGGAGGATGTGGCTCACTCTGCTTTTTCCATTATAGGAGCTAATTATTATGCAATAGCTAGCATTAATTTGATAGTTAGATTTATGGCTACAAATCATCACACCATTAATGTTGGGATTTGTTGCAAGTTTTGAGTGTCTTCATCCATAACTCCCCAGCATATTTATGTAGACATGGACACAAATTTTGGTTGTGATTCAAAATAAAATGATGTCGATATGCAGGAACACTCTCTCCCATATATCATTTGGGAGATATTAGAATTTAATGTAGGATTTGATATTATTTTTGGTGGGTATTAAGAATTTATAGTAAAAATAGAAGATTATCATTGAATATACATAAAAACCTAGTCAAAAATTTGTTGTGAGGATGCATGTTCAAGCATCCATATCTATGGAAAAAGACCTACAAATTTTATAGTGGTCAAAGGATGAAAACCCTTTGGATCTCATGAGCTAGAGGATGAAACCCCTTTGACTAAGAGGAATGATCTCCCATAGAGGTCATGTTTTCACTTTTATGGTGGCAGCTATCAATGATTTTATATTCCTCGACGTTTTAGTTGTCACGGGTCTTGGGCATAGGGAGTGTATTTTAGTCTGTATAGTTATTGTAGAAAATTAATGGGTCAATGCAGGATCATGGGGGTCCAAACTAGGCCTCTAAGTGGCAATGAAAATTCAAAAAAATAGAGTTAAGCAACTTGACATAAAAATTTGAATAGGTTATTAACATAATTTGAAAAATATGAAAGAGCAAAACTTGTAGAAAATTGAATGTAGTTTCTAGGCTACTAGTCCTTTTTTGAAAAAAAGTAAATTTGTTTTGTGAACATTTAAAATTTGAATGCAGTGGTACTAATTTTCTAGGAAAAAGATAAGAAGTGAGTGTATGTCTAACCACCCTAAGTACAAGAAAAAAAAATATTTATTTTCTAAAACTTTTAATATATGTAGAGGACACATGCTCGGATGTGCGGGATTTTTTTTGTAATTTTTTTCCATGTAAATAATTAGTTATGTTTTTTTATTAGAAACACTTCAGAATTATTAAAACGTGTGTGTCTAACCACCATAACTTGGTCAAAAATTTATGAAATTTGAATCTATTTATTTTTATCTTATAGTATGTGAAGCATAGAATGTAACGCATCTTTTAGGTTCAAAAAATGTTAAGTAGTTTGAAAGTTATAGAAGTTTTTCAATCAACCTATCAATCAAGACTTTAGTCATAATGTATGTAGAAAATCAATAATAATTGTTTATTAAATTCAAAATAAGGCATATCTTATATTGTTGGAAAGTTGAAAAAAAATTCTATAAACCCTTTTTGTTTCATGAAATTCGAATAAAAAAAGTCGTTAGCCACAAAGGTGAACTTCGAAAAACTAAGCAAATTTTCTAAACACATTTTTTGGGTTGACTTTTCAGGTTGGGCAATCCCAAACTAAATCCCGAGCCAAATCTCAAGCCTACTGATTTTTTCAGAAAAAATGGATATCCGTTCAGAACCATTTATAAACAGATATCTATTACTGTATTATTTATAATACATAATATTTAATATTTTAATATATACTAATATATTCTATATATTATATATTATATATTATATATTGTGTATTATATTATATATTATATAGTATACATTATTATATTATATATATTATGTATAATATATTATTATACTATATACTACATATATTTTGTATAGTATATTATATAATATTTAATACATAGTATACATTATATCTTTATCGATGTACGGCCAATTCACAAGAAAGAGAGGGAGTGGGAGGGACTTGAGGGAGAGAGGGAGTGAGAGACTTGAGAGGGGTAGGGATAGAGAGAGTTGAGAGGGAGGGAGAGAGAGAGAGAGAGAGAGAGAGAGAGGCTGAGAGGAGAGGGAGAGGGAGAGAGAGAGAGAGAGAGAGAGAGAGATAGAACGAGAAAGAGAGGGAGAGGGAGAGAGAGAGTGAGTGGGAGAGACTTGAGAGAGAGAGAGAGACCTGAGAGGGAGAGATACCTAAGAGGGAGAGGGAGAGGGAGGGAGGGAGAGAGACTTGATAGGGAGAGAGAGACCTGAGAGGGAGAGAGAGTGAGAGTGAGAGACCTAAGAGAGAGAGAGAGTGTGGGAGGGACTTGAGAGAAAGAGATACTTGAGAGGGAGAGAGGGAGAGAGGGAGAGAGAGAGAGGGGGGGATTGGGAGAGACCTGAGAGAGAGAGAGAGGGAGTGGGAGTGGGAGGGACCTGAGAATGAGAGGGGGGTGATCCCATAATGTTGGTTTATAATTTTTGGCAGATTCTAATTTTTGCTGAAATCACATATTTTTAGAAAATATAATGATTTAAGCCTTAAAAATTTTCATTTGAAGGATTCCAATTGAAGATGGTTTGATCAAACCACCTTAGATCAAACCCCCTTGGATAGAACCCCGCTAGTTTTAAACCATACCTATAACGAAGTCTACTTTACACTTATCAAAATGTTGATAAAAAACCACTTTTGATTTACCTTTTGGGGGGTCAAATTAATTCGTTTAAAATTTATTTTTGTAAGTATGTAGTCCTTACTATAAGCTTCCCAAAAAGTATAATTTTAAATAAATTTAATTTAATTATTATATTTAGTTTTTGTTTCTTGTGAATGTAGGTTTTTCACCGAAAATCAAGCTCTTTGTTCTACACATGTGGAAAAATAGTAGATTATCAAAAAAAAATTTTGAAAAATATTAGTGCACTAGATATTGAAATCCTTGATCCAACCAAAAAAATGAATTTCGATACAACAAAAAATTTATGTTGTATACAATCTTCCTATGTGTGAATTGTAATTGGTTTGACTTCAAAACTTGATTAAGGATAAAATATACAATAAAACACTATGAAACCAAATGAAAGCGCTAGATATCATAGTTACAAATCTAAATTAAAAAAAAAATAGAATTTTATCCTTCATGGAAAAAAAATTATGTTGTATACAGTGAGCATCACTCCTTAAAAATGGTGTTTACTGAAAAAAACTAGTTTTCGAAGGAGATGGAAAAAGAAGTGCAATTTGATTCCAAAAATTTTGAAAAAAATAGATTTAGAATCTACAAACAAAATGTCACAAATCACTAGCTTGCATTGTCTTCAAATTCCTCACGGTTTAGCTACTATAGGTGCTCAAAAGTGAAGATTTAGTGAGAAAAAATCAGTTCAGTGTCCACTTTGGCCAAAAATTATAAACCAGTATTGTGGGATCACCTAGGGAGAGAGAGAAAGAGAGAAAGACCTAAGAGGGAGGGAGGGACCTAAGAGGGAGGGAGAAAGAGAGAGACTTGAGAGATCTAGAGAGATCCAAGAGAGAGAGGGTGGGAGAGAGGGAGAGAGGGGGAGAGAGAGTTATCTAGTTAGGGTGGGAGAGAGAGACCTGAGAGAGAGGGAGGGAGTGGGATGGAACTAAGAGAGAGAGTTTTGCGCTTAAAGAGATCTCATCCATGTTGCTTATTTTAATGTGAGGTAAAGAATGCAATTATTGTACTATGCTTGCTTATTTTAACAATGCGTAGAAGAGGGCCACAAAGGATGTTAGTAAGTTTGCAAGCCTCAATTTCATGTGAATAATTATTGAGCCAATGGTCATAGCTATAACTTATGGCTTCCATGATGTATTCACTGGAGAAAGAAGCATTTGCATCTTCGATTTGGGTGGAGGTACGTTCAATGTGTCAGTTATTTATGTTCGAAAGGGTAATATTGTCATCATGGTTGTTAGAGGGGATATGAATTTGGGAGGTCAGTATTTTGATAACAAAATTCTTAATTACTATGTTCAAATTTTCAATATGAAATACAAATTTGATATCAGTAGTAGTGCCAAAGCTAGAGAGGGAGAGAGTATAAGATATATAATATATAGTATATATTTATTAAATAATACTATATATATAATATATCATAATATATTATATTATGATATATTAATGTATAATATATTATGATATATTAATGTATAATATATTATGATATTATTAATATATAATACATTTATTATATATTAATAATACATAATATTGGTTTTATGTGTTATTTGGTTTTAAAAAATTGAACGATAATAGATATTCGTTACAAATGGATATTCGTTATTTTTTGTATAGGTTTTGAGGCTTCCCCATGCATTCACATTATTTGAATAGTAAAAGCCTATACATAACAAATATTCGTTATTTACTGTATAAGATTTCAAGCTTCCCCTATGCATACATATTAATATATAGTATAAATTATATACTATTTAATATATGTACCTTAATAATAATATTATTAATATATAATAAATACATTATATAAATATATATATTTAAAAAAGGGGGAGAGAGAGAGAGAGAGACAGGGAGAGGGAGAGAGAGAGAGAGACAGGGAGAGGGAGAGGGAAGGAGAGAGAAGGGGGAGGGAGAGAGGGAGAGAGG
>CM021108.1:592335226-592407019 GCA_007115665.2 Sequoiadendron giganteum
AAATATATCATAATATAATTTATTAATAATATTATGTTAATAATAATTCTTAAAACTAAAGGAAATAGATATATATTTTCTTTGTTATAGGTAAGAAATATAGAAGCATGAGCAGCGGCGGGCATATCAAGTGCAAAACATAACGGATATCCATTTTGTAACAAAATGGATATCCATTTGTAACGAATATCTGTTTTGAAATGGATGTCTATTTTGAAACAGATATCCGTTTTGAAAAATGATATCCATTTTGAAAAACAGATATTCGTTTACTAAGTTATATAAAAAACAAAAATGGGACTGCATTGAGCATTCCAACGGTCCCCACATTCCTTTTGTCATTGAAATCGTGTGATTTCTTTCTGTATCAGACAAAATTCATCTTTTGGGAGATTCTTTTACACTTTATTAACTTTTACAATCACTTATGTGTGCTTTTTTATTTATGCAATGGGGAGCAGTAGCTGTCATAAGAGAAAAGGAAAGAGAAAACTAATAGTAGATAAAATTGAAGCATATAGAGAAAAAGATAGAGAAAGCCATAGTAAAAGAAGACAAGGTATGAAAAATATTCAAGTTGAAGGTTCTTCTACACTGTTAAATGTTGATTCAAGTGAAGATGAAATATAAATTGAAAATATTGAACATCATATTGAAATCGAAAATGAATAATTGAAATTGGAAATGATGAAATTGAAAATGTGAAAATTGAAAATGTGAAAATTGAAAATGAAAATGTGAACAACATTAAAAATGAAAATGTGAACAACGTTGAAAATGTAAATGTTGTTGAAAATGAAATTGTTATTGAAAATGTTGAAAATATTGAAAATATTAAAAATGAAAATGTTAGAATTGTTATTAAAAATGTTGATAACATTGAAAATGTTTAAAATGAACCTTATGCAACACCTAATTACATAAGAACCCCTAAATGGTTGCTTGAAATAGATGAGAACATAATAGATAATCTTGAAGGAAAAAGGGCACCACAAATGGTTCACTCATGGGCTACCAATATGTTCAATGAATACTTTTCTGATAATACATTGAACGAACAATGTTAATTTGTTGTGCAATTGCTAAAGTCTTACAAAATGAGACCATTATTAAGAAAATTGAAGATTTATGTCACCCAAAAATCAGAAAAAAAAAAGTATTATTGTAAAAAATATTTTTAATGCTCTAACTTCTATTGGAAAGACTAGTAAGGGAGAAGATAAAATGGTTGCTCGTATAGTGATCACAACCTCACTAGTAATCCATCATTTGAGAAAGGCTCATTTAATGAGACAAACTTGTATTTATTTAAATCCAAATAGTAAAACATCTATTATGTTTCTGAAGAAGAGGAAGATTTGATAGTCCTCTTCAAAATGATACGTGGGCTTTTAGTGGGAGGCTTCCACATTTTGATAAGAAGTTAACCGATAATGTAAAGATGCAAATTGAACAATTTTGGAACTCTCACTCTTGAGTATCAATGAATGTAAAGGATGCTTTAAAGTTACAAATTAGTAATCGACGTCGCACATCACATCCTAAAAATTTCTTGGAATGTAGCCAAACAATTTTGTCAAGAACATCCAAATTTGCAAATCTCACAAAGGGCTTTTGAGTCTTGAAATCCATTTCATTGTGTACTTATCAATGTTTGTAATACATGTTGTAAATACTATGTTGAGTTTTCAATGTATCATGAATTATTATCTCATATTTTTTCTACTATGCATATTGACAAAATTTTGTAGGAGTTTCATGCAATGCAAATTCCCAAGTCATCCAAGGACTTGTTAGATTCATTTTTATGTGTTAAAGGTGATGGTTTCTTATTTTATAGAAATGTGTTTAAATGAAATGTGTTTGTAATGTGGTGGTTTATCGAAGCTTGTAACATCCTTTCATGAGGGCAACAATCATGATTTTGGTAACAAGATTGTTGAGAAAAAAAAGGTTTGAGATAGTCAAATACACATTGAAGAGTGGAGGTGAAGGTTCTAGATGCAAGTTGGTTGCAAGAGAGGTAATTATTGTTGATTTTATTTCTTATTTTAAGAAAAAACTTTTCTATAAGTATGCAAAGCATAGCCACAAGTCGTAGTGGTTGGACCAATAATTCAGGATTTGTAAGGACTCTTTCCCGATTGGAAATATTGTATCTGTAGTTGATTTAGCTGAAAATTACACATTGCAACCACAAAATGAAGTACAATCACAATATTATAATTCTAATTCTAATTGTTATTTTTGTCCACATAACATATAGACATTCCCTTGATATATAGAAGAGGACAGGAAGATAATTAGAGAGTACCATTTTTACATAAGTGATGATAGATCTCATTCATCTGTTTAACATTGTTTTGAAAACTTTTTTGAGTTCTTACAAGAAAAAGGTATTGCAATGGGTCAAAATCTCATTTGGTCAGATAAATACACAAGACAATTCAAGAATGCTCACATGTTTTATTGGTTGAGCAGGATACCTATAGAGAGGGGTGTACCACATATTTGGGGATTTTTTGAAGCTGGGCATGGAAAAGGTGAGCATGATGGTGCAACTGCATGTGTGAAGAGAGCTCTGGTTAAGAAACAAATGAAGATCAAAGGTGGTGCAACATTTAGTGATGCACGTTCTATTGTTGATTGGTGTACTTATGCATTATCACAAGGAGGGACACTTCATTCGCAAGTGTGCACATTATTCTAGTTGGTTGAGGAGGGCAGAGTGGGAGAAAAATTGGAATGTCAAACAATTAGAGATTCTTCAAAGATGCATTCATTTCGAAGCTCAAATTTGGGTGCATGGGCCATATGGACACGAGAGTTGGCTTGTTTTTGGTAGAGGTATGCGACAGATTAGTAAATTTGACATTATATTTGCTCTTCTATGGTATATTATTGAAAAATTTCATGATGCTTGTATGTAGTTTAACTAATACCTTGATGGTTTCTATAGGTTCTTGTCACTCCATAACGTCAACATGCTACTATTGTGGAAGAGTGTGATGATTATCTATTTGCGATTATTTTGTTGCACGACATTCCACATTTTCAATTTCTATATATTAACCCATATACTTCTTATTCTATTAGTTGCGTCTCCAAATGAGTGAAGAGAGGAGGACTAGTGGGCACATTTGAAAGACAAAAGAATCAATGGAAACTCCATCCAATCGACCATGAAGGCAACACATGATCTACTTCCTTCCCCTACTAGGAAATGACTATGTATTAGGGTCATTTGTTATATGCCTATGTGGCATTTTGTAAATCCTATATTTGATAACAATACTTGAATGATGATACCATGTGTATTGTGTATACTTTATGTATATTCAAGTGTATACTTAACAAATTATGTGTATACTTTGTGACTTATGAGTATTCCAATGTATACTTTACGACCTACATGTTTTCATGTGTATACTTTATATTCATGTGTGTAGTTCATGACTTAAGTGTATTTTAGTAAATGATTCACTTATTCACAAGAACTAAAATGAACCATAAACCCCTTTGCACCTTTACATCCATCTGACCCTTTTTCCATCAACTAAAAACTCGACAACACAGAAAAATTCCTTAGAGATATCAAAAATTGAGAGAGGTGATTGTAGAGGGGCCCTACATGATCTCGTAGCCTTAGATAGATTGTTTATAGGTGACATGTTTTCTAAGTAATATCTCATCAATGATTTCTACCTTTTAGCACTTTGGACTCTTAAGTGAAATCCTTGGTCCAATGTAGCTCTAGCTATTTTAGTTTGTTTAGGTGTGAAACAAGACCATACCTAGCATAAAATTACCATCCATACATGTTGTAATAGTCATTTTGGTCGTACAAGTTGCAGAAAAAAAGTTACACCCCTTTGCACCTTTACACTACATCCATCTAACCCTTTTTCCATCAACTAAAATTTTCTCACCACTGGAAAATGCCTCTGAGATAGCAAAAATGAAGAGATGTTATTGTAGAGGGTTCTAATGCAATCCCATAGCCTCATATGGAGAGTTTGTAAGCATCATTATTTTAGATTAATAGCCTATCAAATATTTGCAGTCATTTTGCACTTTAAACTCTTAAGGGATCAAGTCGATTGAACATAGCTTGGAATGATTTGGCATGTTTGGGTGTGAAAGAGGAACATACCTAGCATAAACGTACCCATTCAAACGTGTTGGAATAGTCGTTTTGGTCGTACGAGCTGTAGAATGAAAGTTACAGCACTTTGTAACTTTGCACTACTTGCATTTGATAACTTTTTCACTGAAAACTCATCACTACGAGAAAAAACCTCTGAGATAGAAAAAACCAAAGTGGTTATTGTATAGGGTACCAACATGATCTTGTAGCCTCATACAAAGAGTTTGTAAGCATCACGTTTTCCTAGTAATAGCCCGTCAAATATTGCAACCATTTTGCACTTTGAACTCTTAAAGGATCAAGCCAATTGAACGTAGCTCAGAGTGATTCAACATGTTTGGGTGTGAAATAGGACCATGCATAGCATAAATTTACCCATACATACATTCTGGAATAGTTGGTTTGGTCATACAAGTAGCAGAATGAAAGTTGCACCACTTTTCAACTTTACATTGCTTGCATTTGACAACTTTTCCTCAACTAAAAACTCGTCACCACGGGAAAATTCCTTTGAGATAGAAAAAATTGAGATAGGTTATTGTATAGGGTCCTAACACAATCCTGTAGCCTTAGACAGAGATTTTTTAAGTGTCACGGTTTTTTAGTAATATCCTGTCAAAGATTGCAGTCATTTTGCACTTTGGACTCTTAAGGGATCGAGCCAATTGAATGTAGCTCAAAGTGATTTGGCATGTTTGGGTGTGAAAGAGGACCATTCATAGCATAAATTTACCCATAAAAACATGTTGGAATAGTTGATTTGGTCGTACGAGTTGCAAAATGAAATTTGCACCACTTTGCAACTTTACGCTGCTTGCATTTGACAACTTTTTCCTCAACTGAAAACTTGTCACCATGAGAAAACACCTTTATGATAGAAAAAACTGAGAGAGATTATTGTAGAAGGTCCAATATGATCTTTTGGCCTTAGACAGGGATTTTTTAAGCATCGCGGTCTCCAAGTAATAGTGTGTCAAAGATTGTAGCCATTTTGCACTTTGGACTCTTAAGGGATCAAGTCAGTTGAACGTAGCTTGGAGTGATTCAATGTGTTTGGGTGTGAAACAGGACCATTCTTAGCATAAACGTGCCCATCCAAACATGTTGGAATAGCTGATTTTTTCATATCAGTTGCAGAACAAAAGTTACACCACTTTGCAACTTTACACTGCTTGTATTTGACAACTTTTTCTTCAATTGAAAACTTGTCACCACAGAAAAACACCTCTGAGATAGAAAAAAATGAGAGAGGTTATTGTAGAGGGTCCCAACGTGATCCCATAGTTTTGGACAAATATTTTTTAAGAATCATGGTTTCAGAGTAATATCCTATCAAGATTGCTACCTTTTTGCACTTTGGACTCTTAAGGGATATCACTAGTCCAATGTAGCTCTAACTATTTCGGCATGTTTGGGTTCAAAAAAGGACCATTCCCAGCCTAAATGTACCCATCCAGATACGTTGGAACTATTTTTAGAGTGGACTAACCTCCTTTTCATTGACGATAAAATCTTCTTATCTTTTCATTCCTTTTCTAAGTGGTTACTTTAGTCTTCAGTTGTTTTGCTTCAATTTCAATGCTTAGGATAACATCCCTTTGTTTGATAGAGTTTTCAATGCTTAGGACAACAACTTCATTTGTTCAAATCCACCTTAAGCATCATCTCTCACTTTCTTTTCCAACACAAATTCTTACCAAATACGAAACCTCAATTGTGTTAGATTGAATGGCATATATGATAACAATTGTGACATAGCAAGTTTGGTGTGGGTCAAGGTTGAATGACATATATGACAATATCATATGAATGTTATTTCTTTTGTGAAAAGTGTGCATTATGACTAGTGTGCATCAAGCCCATATGGTATACCTAGTTTTCTTATTCATGCATTATGGTTAGCAACATTCATTGTTGTGCATTACGATAATACAAATTTATTGTGGAAGGTCAAATAACATGCATGGCATGGAGTTGTATTTGGTTTGTTTAATGGTTGTATCACACTCATTGGGTTTGTTAAATGGTTACATCATGGTCGAGTTATGTCTTAATTGTTGATCATGATTATTCTATAGATTTCACATGAACAATATAATAATGAACATGTAACTTGTTTAGTTGTAAGGACTTTTTTTGAAGGTTGCATCAAACCCCTATGGGTGAAAGATAGTGATTCTTAAATTCATGGTGATTTTATACCTTTTACATGTTATTAAGCTTGAATGAACATTGAGTGACATTGATTTTTATCAAGATGATTATATTACTTTTGAATGAACACTGTAATGAAATATATTTCATTAAGTTATACCCATTTGTTTGAAGTTTTTAATCAATCAAAAAAATCAATGTCATAAGATTGTCATAAGCTACTCTTTTCATCTTTTTTTCCTTGTCTATGAGACCACAATTCTTTGAGGAATATTTTCAAACATTTCTTCTCAACAAATATTATACAGTGTTTCTCATACCATTTTTCATTAATTTTAACTTCTTTTGAAATAAAAATCAGCTGCCCACTTCATTACAGGAGTTCAAAAAAAAAATAGTGTCAAATGTAAATTCATTCAAGAGAACTTGATATCATGTGTGTATTCTCAAATTGAACATTTGATAAAAATGCTTTGGTAGACATGTATGAAAAATGTGGTACAATAGAAAAGGTAGTGATTTTTTTGAGAAAACTTCTCAAAGAAATGTGGTCTCACATGGAATGTAATGTATGTGAACCTTAATATGAATGAACACTAACATAGATGGATTACCAATTGTAATTCATAAATTCTATTAAAATGTAATTTTTTTAATCTATAGCATGTTATTGATCATAACTTTAAACCATTCTAAGATGATCATACATTCCATTTTGAAGATTCAAAGTAGAAAGACATGCACACAAGGAAAAAATTAGATCGAATATCAATTCTTATATATCAAAATATCGAATAATTATATTTATGCATATACAAATTTGGCATATATGCCTACTCAGAACAAGTTTTACAAATTGTGGCATATATGCCATCTCAAGATCTATCAAACCCTAAATACATATCAATCTATATCAAATCTTAATCCTGTGTTGTACCATCAAAATTGAGACTCCTCGAAGAACTTAGTTGCTCTGAAGCTTCCTACACAATAACAATTCAAACCATAAATTAGATTAATTATTTGAATGGTTGACAAGATAGACTAGTAAATAGAAACTTATATACTATCATTTATAAATTATGAATTTAATATTAAAATCACTATATGTGTACTATATTATATCAATAATGTAATTATTGTTTACCTCAAGTCTTGCTCTCTTTTCTACAAGATGTTTTGCATATGATTGTCCCTTAAGACAATCAGGAGCCCTCATATAAAGAAATGGTCCCACACTCATCACAGTGTTGAGTTGGGCAGAGGACTATAGTAGGTAAAATAAAAATGATACGAATTAACATCTAATCATTGACAAATAATCATATTTACTAAAAATATATCTACTCCTATCTAAACATAAATATTTGCAATAGAAATAAACACATACCTTCTGTGATGATTCTACACTAGATGGAATCAAGGTGGATGAACTAGCTCATATGGTTTCCTATATAAAAAAACGACAATAATGTAGCACAATTTAAATGTACATGCACATATAATCATAATGTCGAGAATATAAAATAAACATATACTTGTTTTGTAGCTTCTTCCAATGGGTCAGGCTCAGTCAACATGGTTGTAAAAGAATGAGGTTGTCGCATAAAAAAGACAATATTACATTCGACTATCAATCTATGTAGTACATGTAATTAAACATAATAGATTTCAAAAATTAACATCTAAATAATGATTTAAATGATATCATATACTGAGTCCCTAGGCCAAATGAAATGGTTGATTGTGTAGCCTCCTGCACTTGAAAAATTTGGTCCTCTATCAGCAATTGTTAAAGATTCCAACACATAAAGATATATTAGTACAAATATCTCTTATAAAATATGAAAGAATTTAGATAAAACACATTGTAAAATTGCTTTAAGTCTTACCAGTGCTCCCACATTGTCACTGGAAGCCAATATTTCTCCTGGAAATGGTCGACTTCATGCTCCATCAAATCCTACATCCAACATATCCTAGACCTCATAGTCAGATGTGTCCATTGGAGCCTCAGTGGACTATCAGAGAGGACCCAAACTGATGCAAGAGCATCCTATGGTGTAGGGGCCATCTTGTATCACCCAAAAAAACAAAATATTTATTTTCGTCAGTTGTTTTGAGTTCCATGATGGCAGTTAAGGGGCATAAGATAGTCAGAAGTCAAAATTAGTGAAAAACGATCACTTACTATTTTTAGTAAGTCAGCATAAATGAGCTTGTATGGACCTAAAAATTTACCCCGAGGAGCATAACTAAAAATATTTCTAGTCATGAAAGAATCGTCTCAATACCCTACACAGTTTGGGAGATATTCAAGTTTCCATCCTAGAAAATTTCTCCAATGCAGCTTCAAATTCAGATATGAAGACTTTAGAGACCCCGAAACAGCTCGAAAAGTTGACGAACCGACCTACAATGGCTTAGGAGTTGTAGATCTCTTCGAGATATTTCCAACGATATGCAATAATAGAAAATCGGACTCCTAGATCAAATTTATGGCCCCGAGAAGTTGGTCCTCTAAAAAGTGAATTTCATTAAGTTTCTTCCTAGGCTAGAAATCAAATGCCAAGAATTTTGACGCCAAAACAAAAGGGAAAGTTGAACTTTCTAAAACATTTTAGGGCGGTTATTGGGGTAAAATAAAAGAGTTAAGTGGGGGGTTGTAGAAGGTGGATCCATTAGTGTAGATTGTGGCTTTGAATAAAATATTTTGTTTTCAGAGTTGATTTTGTTGAAATGAATCAAGCCCATGAGGTTGTAGCATGAAATTTTTCAATCTGTAATTTCATTTTCTGAAAAATAATGGAGAGTGAGTTATTTTATGTCTCGCATCTTCTGTGTTGGTATTTATTGTTGTGATTTGTGTGGGTTTCGGGTGGTGTGGCCCTCATCACAAACATAAATTGTTGCATGTCATGCAATAATGGGGCACACAAATATGTGGCGAAGAGGAAGGTGTATCAATCAGAGCTAATGCAGTAGGTGCATCACCATCATGTTGGAATGTGTTAGGTGCATCACCATCTTGATGGGATGCATCGTCATACGGTTGTGCAACATGATGGCTTTGCATGACCAAATGATCACTCAATGAATGTAAAGCAAAAATGCTCTAACTTTCTGCATCTAAAGCAATCTTGGGGTAAGGTATTGGAGTTGAGGCAACAATAGGCAAAGCAAGAAGAACACTAGGGTGATTCAGTGTGCTCTAGGTCTATCCTGTGGCATCCCTCTACCAACACCTTGGAAATCTTGCATGTCAAAGTAATTGACATGCCTCCCTAGGACAAACTCGACATATAATTTTCGGAGAAAATATTGAGGGACGTCAAGATTGTTGTTGGGTGGTTTATCAAAAACCATCCACAAACATCTCCAGAAATTATCTAATATGCATTTATGTGTGCACCATTTAATTGAAAATTTTGGCTTTTGCACATCTACGGGATGTCCTATTTTGGGATTGATGAATAATTGTACTAATTGGGCTTTTTCAATATCAAGTGCCCTCACCTCAACATATGATAACCCATTGGCATAAAATTGCATTTGTTCCTCTTGCCACTTTGCAAAACTATTGTGTTGAGTTTCCAAAGTTTCAACATTTGAAATGATTATTTCTAAAGTGTTTTTCATATCTGATAGCTCAGGGAGTGTATCATAAATTTGACATACATTTCTCAATTGATCTAAATTTCTATGAATAGATTCATGTATTGTTGGCACTTTTTTTTTTGGAAACAACGGTCACAGTAAAGGAGGATTTGGAGGGTTTTTATGTTGAGTGGGGTTCGGATCAACCATTTTAAGCCTCTTAATTGATAAAAATATCAAAATTAACAAACATTTTAATGCAACACAAAACCTATTAAAAATCCTGGTTTTGACTAAAATTCACAAAAAAAATAATACAAAACTAAAATAAATTGAAGAAAAAATATTAAAATCCGTAAGTTCCTTTGAAATGAGATTGTTTTGAGCAAAAAATTTGGCTCCCAAATGGATATCTAAGTTGTTGAATGCAAAACCTGCACACAACTATTTAGGAGACTGTAGGAAAAATGAGCATTTGGTTTTCTCTTTTTGATTTTATAGAATAGGAAACAGATATTCGTTTCCTTTATGTAGTTTTTTTAATAATTGGTCCGACCACTATACATATGCAGTTTTTTGGTAATCATATTATATATTATATAATATTATAATATTATATTATTAATTATATTATATTATATTATATATTATATTATATTATATTATATATTATATTATATTATATTATATTATATTATATTCTATATTATATTATATTATATTCTATATTATATTATATTATATTATATTATATATTATATTATATATTATATATTATATTATATTATATTATATTATATTATATTATATATTATATTATATATTATATATTATATTATATTATATTATATTATATTATATATTATATATTATATTATATTATATTATATTATATTATTATAATATTATATTATTATATTATTATATTATTATATTATTATATTATTATATTATTGTATTATAATATTATATTATTATATTATTATATTATATTATATTCTATAATAATATTATAATATTATAATATTATATTATATTATATAATAATATTATAATATATAATAATATTATATTATATAATAATATTATATTATATAATAATATTATATTATATAATAATATTATATTATATAATAATATTATATTATATAATAATATTATATTATTTTTATAGGTAAGTGCTACCAAGGGGGTAGCTCCCATATTATAAGATCCTAACAAAAGAACAGTTTAACCGCATACCCTTGTCACAAGGGGTGCACCATGTCAACAATTGTGTTGACCAAATTTTCTACTTGACAAATAGGAAGCCATGCAAACACCAGGAACAACACCCACCCAATTGGGTGTGAAACATATCACATGGTTTCATTTTTTCCCTCCGATCAATGCAGATCCCACGGACTTTGGAAGTTGAAGTTTGGTAGAAGGAATTTTCTTTCGCTTCACCTTCGTCCATGCTTGTTCAGGCAAATGTGTGGAATTCAGATGCTTTAAATTTGCTTCCGAAAGTGAACCTACAGAAGATGATTATGCAAGAATCATCATAGACTCAAAGGAATTTAGGCATGAAGTCATTGGGTCAAAATCTGGCTTTACAACTAGAGAGGGAAATGCATTACCAACCATAGAACTGACACCCAATGAATTGCCAACCACAGATCCGCCATCCGAAGAACCCCCAAGAGCTGGAGCGAGCAGAGCAGAAGGGGGAGAGATAGGAGATATCACAGGAGTGGCCTTCAAGCTAGAAAAGACGTCCTTTACATTTGGTTCAATGACATAGTGACCCGTATCAACCCCTAACCACCAGGAAGGGGTGTTGGTGGCACCATTACTATGCACATAAGTGTGCTTCTTGTTGCATTTAAAAGTGTTGTGAGCAATTGAAAAACATTTCCTGCATCTGAATGGGATCTTTTCATAATCTACAGGCTGCCTCCAACGTTGATCCCCAACTTTCAAAGAGATTTCCTTTGGAAGGCCTTTGGTTAAATCAATTTCAACGCATAAATGGGCATAGGTAGAATTTTCAAAATTGATTGTTTCTTTGGAAATGTTGTGGTATTTTCCCAGACCATTGGCAATTGCTTTCAGACAAGTGATTTCCCAAAATTGTATGGGTAGGTAGGGAAATCTTACCCAAAGAAATATAGAGGAGAAAGACTCTGGCCAAGGATCAAAAGCAAGAAACCATGGCTTGGTGCATAGGAAATCGCCTTGATAGAACCATGGGCCAACATTCAGAATCACCTCCTTATCATTTGAAGATTCAAATTTGAGGATGAAGAAGCCCTTCGCACAAGGATAAATGCATATTTCTGCCTCCATGTGTTCTTTACAATTTTTTCTTATCCAAGAGTGCAGGTCACATAATTCCGGCCAAAATTTCATGAATCTGCAAATTAGGGCATGCTCCTTCAAATAATCTTCTCTGTCACGAGCGGTGGCTTCTAGACATATTTCTGGTATGGATTCTGAGCGACAGAAGGCAAGAGGGGAAGGAACGACACAATCAGGAGTACCCAGTGATGAAGGAGAATCCCCATCTGTCGCACCAGATACACCAGATCCCAAGGCAACCTTAAATTTTAGGCGTTGCGCAACAAGTGAAGGCTCCGAGATAGGTTTTTTGTGTGCGCCTGGAGCCAGCAAAGACCCCCGCTCCAGCAAAATGGATGCATCCATGGACGAATGCGGGAGATCACCATCGGTAGACAAATGCAGGGTTATGGAGTTTTTCGGAGCAATGTGAGCCATCTTCTATACTAATATAATAATATTATATTATATTATATTATATAATAATATTGTATTATATTATATTATATAATAATATTGTATTATATTATATTATATAATAATATTGTATTATATTACATTATATTATATAATATTATTATATTATATTATATTATATTATTATATTATATTATATCATTATATTATATTATATTATATTATTATATTATATTATATTATTATATTATATTATATTATTATATTATATTATATTATCTAATATTATATTATTATTTAATTATAATATATTATATAATTATAATAAATTATATTATATAATAACATTATATTATATTATATTATATAATATTATATTATATTATATTATTATATTATATTATATTATATTATATTATATTATATATATTATATTATATTATATTATATAATATTACATTATATTATATTATATTATATAATATTACATTATATTATATTATATTATATAATATTACATTATATTATATTATATTATATCATATTATATTATATAATAATATTATATTATATAATAATATTAAATTATATGATATTATATTATATTATATTATATAATATTGTTATATTATATAATATTATATAATATTGTTATATTATATAATATTATATAATATAATATAATATAATATATATAATGATATTATATTATAATATATTAAATATATTATTATATAGTATTAAATTAAAAATATTATATTAATATATTAAATTAAATATGTGTATGTTATATTAAATCATTATTAAAATTATATTAAAAGATTAATATAATATATTAAATTTAATGCCTGGTCTATCCTGGACCCGACCAAATTAAAAAAATTGACCTAAACATAACAGATATCCATTTCTAAATGGATATCTATTTCAAATGGATATTTGTTTCGAATGGATATCCATTTCAAAATGGATATCCATTTCGACTGGATATCCATTTCAGTTAGGTGTTTGCTATGGCACCATGTACTTTCTACCGGACCCTAGAAAAAGTCAAAACGGAATTTCATATTTTTTAGCAAGTTAAAAATGCCTTTTTTCACATCACTACTTTTTGGACCCATATGATCTTGCACAAACCCTAATATAATGTATTTTTTGATCCATTTCATATAAGAACAATTCTACAATTCCATCTTCTATTTGTGGGCCTGACTAGTAAATATGGGAAGTTAATGCAGCAGTTGTTATTTTTATGTTATTACTACAACATAATTTGGTGTAATCCTAAACTATACTAAATATAAGGAATTATTTTGAAAGTTTCTATTCGTTATTCATCTTCATTTGTAAATTTGGGCATCAAAATTAATTTAAAAACCTATGAAGGAAAAATTGTGTGTTTGATGTATAAGCTATGAGGAAATTTTGGGTTATGATTGTTATTGCAAAACTAGTTGGGTGACCCCTCTCTTGCTATTTAAATAAACAAATCATATTTATTTGATTAATTTTCTTCCACCATTAGTTAATTAAATATATCATATTTAGGGTAGGTGCAAGCTAATGGGTCCACTTTTAGTGGAATTGTTAGGCTTGAAAAAATACTAATAGGATCATGTACCCATTTTTCATGAAGCTCCCAAACCAAACTCCTACCCACATAAAATAGGTACTCATTTTTATTTTTAAAATGGGTATACATTTATATTTACATCATATACACATTCCTTTTTAGAATGAGTACATGTTTTGGAGCACATACACATTTCATAAAAAAATTAATTCACATTTTTTTCTTTTTTGAGCCTTGGAAACCCAACCCTCAACCTTGCACCTACAAGTATAATGCCATGAAAATAACAAAGAAAATTTGACTTTAGAAATATGGCTAATGACTTTTTTTCAAAAGAAATCATGAAATTAAAATCCATTGTAGACGAAGATTTCTAATTTTCAAATATGTAATTTTTTTTTATAATTAGAGTTGATTAATTTCTTAGGAAATTAGTTCATGAAATTGAAATGTCAAATATTAGTATTTTTTATAACTTATTTTTTTTTTTAAATTTAAAAAAATGTGATCAATTAGACATCATTCTTTACACAATAAAAATGTAATAATTTATTTAGCTCAAATATTGTTGTTTGCACATGTAGGGTTTTTCAAAAATAGTAATTAGGGCCAATAAACAAATAATTAACAAAAATTTAGAGAAAAAAATGTAAAAAATATCCTATTAACTTCACCATAATACACATCTTTGACTAGAAGTAATTATAAAATTACTTTTATTTAAGTCAATTAATATTGGTCATACATGTGCATGTTTTGGCCCTAAAAAGGTGTTTTAAAAAATGATTCTTATACATCATATAAAAAATTAACTTGCATCATCTGGGTATTAGAATAAATTACATATTTGAAAACTATACTAAAAATCCCACATTTCATATAATTAAACTTTCTTAAGATTGTATATGCAAGTGCTTCAAATTTTCTCCATGTATGACAAAGTTTGATTTTCAAGAAAAACTCTTCCACTTTTTTTCCAAAAAATGGACCCATTATCTTGCACATACCCTTTATTTAATTAACTAAGCTAATGGCATACCCATCCATCTCGTCATTTTTTAAAAAAAAAATCCTCTAACCCTATCCCAAATACCTATATCATTTATTTAAACATTTTGAAATATCATGTGCAAAGTCAAACTAACTTTCATTCTAGCCATCCATTATAATCAATTTAATCATATCCATCTATGTGAAAATTCAAACCAAATTTGTATCATATCCATTCATGTAAGTCAATCAACCTTATCCCTCCATCTAACAAACACTAACCACTATTTCTCACCAATCAAAAAGGTCAAAACCATCTCAAACAATATTGGACCTCCATCTTTAGAAAATATCCTAGTCCTTCATCTCCCAACCTCCAACCACCTTTTGTCTCGATCTCTAACTAATCAAAAAATTCAAAGGAATCTCAATCAATCTTGGCCCTCCATCTTGAGATAAAATCCCAACCCTTCATTCCTTCAACCACAAATCTATAAATCCACACCAAGTGAACCATTTCAAAATGGAATCAATAATATTGTGTAGGTGTATGGTGCCACTTTGAAATATTTAATAGAAACTAAACATCTTCTCCAAGCAACCAAGAGAATATCCAAGTTATCTAAGTTTGTATTTGGTGAGAAATTAAACTTAACATTGTGTTTTCGCAATAATGTTTTGCTCAACTAGATATGGTGGCTAGGTTTCAATTAAAAGTATTTATTTAGTTTTTATACCTTTTTCTTAAATATTATATTATAAATGCCTATGGTGAAAATATATAAGGGTTCCAAATGCTAGCAACAAGAGAGCACATCCTCAAGTAGAATAGAGATATTAAAGTTAACACAAGCTAAGGGGACAATAGTGCAACACCTATAGTTTTGATTATATGGGAAAATAGGTTTTGAATGGACCCGAAACCATTTACAATAGGTTTTGATGGACCTAAAACCATTAACAAGTAGGTTTTAATGAGGACCCAAAACCCACACAAAAAGACCAAGCTACAAAAGCATAGAACAAAGACAACCAGCAACAAGCCAAAGGCAAATTATAAAAGAAACAGCATGAATACATGAATCTACACTAATAGAAAAGGTTTTAATGATATCCTCAACCCCAAAACAACCAATTACAAGGGAACTTGCATCTAAGAGCCACCTGAAATGGCCAGGTAACCATCAGTTTGTATCAGCCAAACTACAACACAACCCTTATCAGCACCAACCAAGAGTGCACTTCCTGAAACATCTAGGTAACCATCAGCCTGTATCATCCATACTGTAGCACAATACTTATCAGCACCAACCAACAAAACCAAACTCCCTACCTCAATAGGAGAATTAGGAATTAGAGTAGAACACCAAGAAACCTCCCAACCACACCAGCAAGGAAAAGGAAGCCTCTTGTGGCACCACCAAACCCAAAGAGCCAAATCAAACTCCACCTCAAAAGGAGTAGGCTCCCCTCTATAGGAGCATATGTCATGAAGATCCTTACCACAACTACAGCCAATCTGTAAAAAAAATAACTCCACCTCCAAAGGAGCATGCACCACCTCCAAAGGTGTTGTAACAGTAAGGACCAACATCAAGGAAAGCACCTCCACAAATCCACAGACCCCAACTCTACCTCTAAAAGAGAGAGCTCCGCCTTCGTAGGAATAATCTTTAACTCAATAGAAGACTCAAACTGTAGAAAAGAGAATAAATCCATCCAACCAATAGAAAGCAACTCCATGACAACCACCGAAAGCTCAAGAACATGGCTCGGCAAGAGATGCATAGGGATAAACCCAACCACCCCACAAGGGGGTAAAGAGAACACATGAACAAACAATGAATTCTTCATAGAAGTAGGCATAGAAGAAACAAATAACACCTTAGCCACCAACCAAGAGAGAAGAAACTTGTGTGCACTAGATAACAACAGCCACCCTACCAAGAGAATAGCAGCAACCCTGCCCAAAAAAATAACTAGCACCAACAAAGAGAGAAAGGGCTTCAAATAGATAAGAGAATCCACACTACCTAACAAAACATCAAGAATTAAAAATGAGCCAAAGGTACCAACAAGAAGTAAGGAAAGGCGAGGAAAGACCCCCAATAGAGAGAGTGGGTAGCAAGCACAACAATGAAGAGAAACTTCCAACCCTACATATCAGTCAGGGTCTAAAACATGCCCATAACTAACCAAAAGCCACTCCACCAAACTCAACCCAAAGACCACCGCCAACAAGCACTGAGAACAAGGGTAGCCAGAAGGAAGCACCAAACTAGAAGAAAGAAAATTGGTCCAAGTAAGGCAAGAGGAACCCAAGCAGGGAAGAAACAAGGAGAAGGCCAAACCATAAAGCACAACCTCACCTCTAACACGCCGGTCAAAGTCCAAAATAATTCAAAACCCTGAGCCACATCCTAAAAAGGACCAAAGCCTCACAACATAGACCTACTTCCAACACACAGCAACCAGACATGGTCGCTTCCCAGCCACCAACTCACAAACCACAATCAATCGTAGCCCTGCCCCCAACACCCAAACCAAAGCCAAAAATAGCCCAACCACTAGAGCTCAACCCACATCAACATTGCCAGGAAGCAAAGCGAGCCAAGTAAATCAAGAGGAACCCTTACAAGGAAGAAACAAGGTTAAGGCCAAACAAGAAATCCCAACCACACCTCTAACATGTTGGTCACAGTCCAAAATAATCCATAACCCTAAGCCATGTCCTAAAAGGAACCAAATCCTCAAAAGACACACCCTCTCCCAACACACACCACCAAAAAATGGCCAAAACCTAGCCGCCGGCGCCCAAAACCCCACCAGACCTAGCCCAACCTCCAACACCCAAACAATAGCCAAACGCTTCCCAGTCGCTAGCACCCAACCCTCAACATCAACCTCATCGCCAGGAAGAAGAGCGATCCAAGTAAGGCTAGAGGAACCCTTTCAAGGAAGAAACAAGGTGAAGGCCAAATGAGAAATCCCAACTACACCTCTAACATGTCGGTCAAAGTCCAAAATAAGCCATAGCATTGAGCCACAACCTGAAAGGAACCAAAGCCTCACAAGACACACCCTCTCCCAGCACACAGTAACCAAAAACGACCGTAGCCACCTACTAGCATCCAAAAAACCACCAGTCACAGCCTAGCATCTAGCACCCAAACATCAACTAGTCACTGCCCAGTCACCAACACCCAACACTTGGCATCATCCGCATCACCAAGATCTGAGCCATCCTCCTCATTTGCATCAAAGGATTTCAAACTCCCTGAACGGCTCCTATTCTCGCCTCCTAGTTGAATAAGAATTTTTTTTAGGATATGTTTGTATAGGAGCGAATATGCACCCCTAATTCAAACTCCCCTTTTACACCTCTCCACTTTAGAAAACCAAATTCGGAGGCTTAATTCCACATAAGCCCGTTGTCCTCCATCCACTTGGCACCTATTTTGAGTTTCAATAGAGGTATTACTATCAAGGACGCCCGCACAACACACAGATGTATGCGTTGCATGCTTATGTCCCTGGCATATTCCTATGGCTAGAGTCTGCAAAGGTGTTACACTTCCTATTGGAAGTCAAATTGTAATGCCTCCCTTCAGCTGGTCGACCCAAATATGGTCGTTTTTTCATCTATCTTCTTCATTTTCACTATTCCATCATCCATTTTTATCTCTTGACCATCTTGAGACAATTTCATCCACAAGCTCTTAGCATTTCAAGCATTGAAGCAACATTTTTACACTTCATAACAGAAACTCCATCACTCCATCACTCCAATAGAGCAAGCATAGGATAAAACCATTGCAGTAGAGGCTTGATTTCCTCTCATTTTCTCCCGCACTAGCCTTGAGCACTTTGGGCGGATGTGGTAAGCTCCTCACTCATCTTCTCTATTAATTGGTTGGGTTAGCACATTACTATTTTGAAGTGTTTTGTGTATTTTGCTTGTATTTCCTTCTTTATCATACTATTTATACATCGTTGAAAACTTGGCGATCCATGGAGGTGAAAACACCAAAAAGGGGGTCTAAATGAGGCAGACCCCTAAACAACCCCCTAACATTTTCCCTCTCTTCTCTGTGTAGGTGGAGATATCTTGGAGTGAGTTGGAAAACAAGTTATTATGTGAGATCATCTTCATCACATTTGTCGTAATATACTTGTTTTATCATATTCATTTATATGTTTCATATTTCATAGTGTTATTCTTCTCCCTTAGAAACTAACAACTAGGTTGTTAGTTTTTTCTGAGAGATCAGACCTTGTCTTCTTGGTTCTCTGGCCATACGGAAGCCAGCACACCTGAGAGATGCCAACATGTCATGTTGTCATCCCAGAACTGCACTTTTGTCCTCTGACAGAGAACTATCTGAGACATGGAGTTGATCCTTAAAAACTAACTCGCTTTGTCTCCTTTCAACTCTCGGGTTTGTAGGGTGATCGAAGGACCTTATAGTCCTCATCATTCTCATCCCATCTTTCCTAACATTTTCTTAAATTGAGGTAAGTTAGGGAATCCTGCTACTCTTGGCCCTCTGTGACTTGGGGCCTTGCACTAGTTGGTCAACCTAACGTGAACCAACATCTACTCATTTTTCGGTGTTATGATCTTTTCCTCTCATACCCTTTGATCGATTGTACTCCTACGTGTTTTGAAAGTTTATGAGCATCACAACATAGTCCATGACCTCTGCATATATTTTCAGGAGAAGTCTTTGACACCTTCCTATGGAGAAGATGAAGGTATTTTCTAGTTTTACTTCTAGCCTTTTCTCTGGTTCTGCGGTTGGTGTTTCTACGCAGGAGCAGGTGTCACAAGGAAAATCCAAATTCTTTGATGAAACTGACTACATCCCTACTCCTCCTTTGTCACCTACATCATCTTCCATTGACAAGCATGAATCCCTCCACATTCCCTTTGAATATTTCACTAGTCTGAGAAAAGGGTTGGGTGCTTTGGAAAATCACCTGGAAAAAAACCCGAAGCTGGCTAGGGTTGCTAAAGTTATTAGCGAAATAAAGTATATGGTAGGAAAAGATTGAACAGGCATAGAACTCCTATCTAGTATCACTAGTCTAGATGAAGCATGCACCCCTTCGAAGAACATGAGAGGAATTTAGGAGTGTCGATGCCTCCCACATCCATGTACATGGCCGACACGGTCCCTTCCATCAGTATCCTAGCTTTCGAAAGTTTTGAAACTGTCAGAGTAAACAAAAACCCTCTGGGTTTCCACCTCCCCCCTCTTGTTGTCCATGGTGGTGGGGGATTTGGTGGGATGGTTAGCAGAGTCTTTGGTAGTGATAACTTTGGTAGCGAAGGTGGCACTGGCAGGAATGGTTTTAGTGGAGGTCATGGTGGTGGCTTTGGAAGTGGTGGTGGCTCCAATGGAGGTCATACCGGTGGCGGCTCCAATGGTAGTCACGATGGTGATTTTGGCGGTGGCTCTGGTAGCAGTTCCACTGGTCCTATGTCTTCTAATGACTTGATTCTAAATACCCTTCTTCAGTATATGGGGAAGATGCAAAACCAGCTAGTGAACATTTCCCAAGCTTTGGCCCAGCCTATCTTCCAGCCCTTATTCCAACATCTAGCCCATTGTCGATAGTAATTCTAAAAACTCCTTTCTCACAAGGAATGGAGATTCCAAAATTTGATAAATAGGGTGGCAAAGGGAACCCATAAACACATGTTTCCACCTTTCATGCCTTGTGTACAGATTTCTTCCATCATGATGTATTGATGGCCAAACTATTCCCTTGATCCCTCAAGGATACAACACTCGATTGGTATTGTTCCTTGCTTGACAATTCCATCTTTACGTTCGATCAGCTTGTGAACCAGTTCTTATGATAGTTCCAAGCCAACATCAGGCCTAATATGACCTTCTCTAACCTTATTCAATGTCAACAAGGGGATAATGAGAAGATTATTGATTTCATAGCATGCTATCAAGTACTCTTTTTGCAAATATCATACCCATTACCGGACTCCGATGTGCAAAAGGTGTTCATAGGGAACTTACAAAGGCCTTGGCAAGAGAAGTTTTCCCTTATGAAGTACTCTTCTTTTGCGCATTTGTGTGCGGCCTTACAGGAGTATCAGCAGATGATGATTTAATTTGGGGGATCTTCCTCACACTCCCATCCCGAAGGGAAGTACATCATATCAATCTCTAGAAAAGGGAAAGTCATTGCGAATGTAGTAGCCGCTATGGATAACAATGGCCTCAGACGCGACCGAAAATTCACAAAGTTATCAGAATCTTATTCCTCCATCTTACAAAATTTGTTGAAGGATAAGATCATTAACTTGCCAAGGCCTAAACCTATTAGGGAACCTTACCCTAGCTGGTATGAAGTGAATTCCTATTGTCAGTACCATCGATTCAACAGACATGATACCAAACATTGCATGCACCTACGTCATGAGATACAAGATTGCATCGAGGATGGTACTATTCATCTTGATGGGAACAAATAGAATACAAAAAAATCAATGGTGAAAGCTAATAGTGAATTGCAGATATACATAGACCCATTTTTGTTGTATTTTTTTAACATGATTATCGATCCCTCTGATTCTATTTCTTAACCTAAGGCCTATGTTAACATGGTTACTTTTACTCCTTCTCCCTGTCTTGCAACTAGTTCACCGGATATAAATTTCACTTCGCAAGATGTACCAGCAAATGAAAATTCTTCTCCGCTATACATTCCCGTTTGCCTCAATGGCAACATTATGATGGGGGTCCTAGTCGACCCCGCAAGTAGAGTAAATGTCATCACAGAGGAGAATCTATTCTTAAACTCCCTCCAAAAGGAAGAATATAAAAAAATAAATTCCATCATCTAAACACTTGATGGCCTTGCTCTTAAACCCTATGGATCGATAACTTTGTTCATCCTAGTTGGACCCAGGAACATAGACACGGTTTTTCATGTTATTCCCGAGTCAGACCTATTCAGGCTGAAGCTAGGTATACCTTGGTTGGCTTCCATGAATGGGATCACCTCTATAATCCATAAGTGTCTTAATTTTTCCCATGAAGGTGTCATGCACGTAGTGCATGATACTAGATACCAGAGATTGTGGTTTCCCATGGGGGATATTCATTGGATCACCTTTGGCCTACTCTAGTCAGTCCACTTCCATCAAGAATGAACCTACTTTACAAGAACTATGTGAAGTATAAAACTAGAGGCAAGGGATAGCCGAAGTTTCCCTTTCCTTTAGCAAAGCAACCATCTACCTCCTCCTCCTAAAAGGGAAAGGAGAAGCTTGCTCCTTCTAGGGCTACCTCGTCCACTCCCCTTTCCTAGGAGGAGTATTGGATGAGTAAGCTCGGTCTCTATCCATTGAGTTTGATGGTGCCTGTTTGGCGTAGACCCAAGATCAGGATATCTGATCTCCCTACCCAACCTCCTAGACCTTGGTACTATTTGTATGGTAGGAAGAAAGGCTCACAAAGAGAATTTTCTCCATGGCCTCCTACCACTCCTGCTCCTAAAGCAGTGAATGAGAAGAGGCCCGCCACCGAGGCATTGGAGTCGATTCCTCCTGTTGTTTCTAAACTTTTCCCTCTCGCTCCCATCCAAGATTATGCCCCTCCACTGGAAACATGTGTGGTGGACACTCCCATGGCTAAGGTGGAGCCTTCAGTTCCTTTGCAACCTTTGGCCTCTAGTTCGAAGATTCACAAAAACTTCCTTGCGCGCGAGCGCAAGAATCGGTGAAAGGCTCTCCTAGTTGAGCAGGCCACCTCAGAGAATAAGGAAGAGGATACGATCACTCTTGTATCATGACCTCATGTTGTGTCCTCCGATTTCCCTTTTGTCCAAACTAGCTCTATATCACTTTCGTCTTTCACTACAAGTGCGTATGCGCCTAGAAAGATGCAGGTGTTTGTCACTCCTTCGGTGGATTTGCCCCTATTAGCATTCATTCTGAATGTCCCACCTTTCCCAAAGCCCCTAGTTATGATTAATACTTCGGTTGTATCTATTATGGTTCTTTCCTCCTCCCCCTTTGCCCTTCTTGCCTTGTCTGTGGGGAGTTTGCCTCCTTCGATGAAGAAGAAGGTAGAGAGTGGTCCCTCCAACAATTGAGGATGTAAGAGGATCCAACCTTCCTCAAAAGGTGGTCTCTCACTGACTTGTTCTATCCTAGTGATGAAACTAGTCCCAGCCTCTCTTGAGTTCATCACCGCTCTCGAATCTCTTAGTGAGCTTAGTGGTGAACCTCGGGTGCTAACTCCCCCGTTCGCTAAGTTGAAACATGGCACTCCTGTTAAGTGCATATGGAACTTGGTGGATGAAGTTCCAACCTTGTCAACAATCTTCGCCAGGTTGTTGACCTTGGACCCACAAGAGTTGAGCAATGAAAATACCTCACAGGTCCTTCTTCCTTAGCCCTTGTTGCGGGAGGATCGGAATCTCCTCCTCTTAACATTACACCATTGCAAGCTCGTCCTCCTTCCCCCTATGACAATCTAGAATGGGAGGTTGACGACCTCTTAGTTGATCAATGTTAGGGGGAGACCCCTCCTTAATCTTTAGATTAGATGTGTGTGTGTGTGTTGTGATTTGTTCCCTCGTAATCGTGATATGTGTTCTTGGATGACCATCGTCACCCCTATTGGTGCTTGAATACAAGCATGGCATTTTTGTTGTAAACCTTCTTCTATGTGTATCATTATTCTTCTATGTTTGTGATTGAATTTCGAAAAATTGAGGATGATGCAAAGCGTTGGGAGAATTTAGGCTTCCTTCCATGTTGACCCAATTTTTTACTTTTTACTTTGTCTTTCGTGCATTCTTCTTGATTTGGTTGGGGATTGATGATCTTTCACCCTTGCACGATGGTTACCTACTATTTATACAAGCAAGCATAGATCTGACCCCGGGAAACCAGATCCCCTTGTGCCCTTTGTTCATGTTCTCTCTCCTTTTTGCTTTACCTTTATCTTTCTCTCTTCTTTGCTTAAGTTGTCCCTCTCATGTGTGAAAATTCCACTTCTACATTACTTGGATCTTTAGGAAATGCACTTGTTTCCAACGAATCTTTTCTCAAGATCCTTCACACACTTCTTTGCTAGAATTGCATTCTTGACTTGAAACCCTAAAAGAGCATGTTTCCTTCATCATGGGTTCATAAAGAAAGGACTTGGGAACCTTCCTCTGAAGCGGGAATAGCCTTGATTTTCCCCTTGTGTGGGGGCATATCCTTCCTTTCAAATTCCTTGTTGAAGTGAGCATCTTTCAAAAGGGTTCCTTGATGATGAATCGATTCAAGAAAGAAAGCATTAGCTTCTGAATAGTGCGCCCCTTGAGTGGACCCTTTCTTTTCACATCTAGTTCCCAAGGGACCCCTTCAAAAATCTTTTACACCTTGGCATCTATCTCAGGGGCAGCCTAACTAGACCTACTTCACATCCTTGTGTCTAGCTTGGGGACAGCCCGACTAGACTTCACTTTTCAAACAGTGGATCCCTCTTCCTTTTGAAGGGTTCCTAAGGGACCCCTTTGAAAGTCTTCCAACTTGGAAACAGTCTGCATGCCTGTCTGTTCACTAGCTTGCATGGCCGCTTCCTGACATGTTCTATCTGCGGGTAAACATGTCACCACTTTTCGACTCTGCAACATCCGCTTTTCTTAGTCTCCCTCATGTGAGAGTTCTTGGGGGACACCTCCTATTGGTTATTTTCACTATAACCAAGTTGATCTCCTAATCTACCTATGGACTTGCCAATTCCAATCAAGGGCAGCTCTAATATTTGTAAAGTCATTGTAAAGCTTTCAAGCCTTACCAAATGATTTGAGTAGGAAAATCAGAGAATTGGTAAAGAATTTTGATGATTGGAGTGATACATCTTTAGCTGATATAATTGATGCATAGGGAAATGTTAAATCATTGCAGCAGTGGTTGGATAGAGCAAACGAGGTCATCAATGCACAAATCAAAGTGATTTGTGATGATTCAGATTATGACTTGTTGATGAGCTGTATGGACAAGATCATTAGTACCAGCACATTTTTGGAATCTTTTGAGAGAGAAGCAAATCAGGTAGCGGTAAAGTACACACCTTATAGTGCTAGGGTGAATGAGGTAGTTAATTTTGATTGGCCAGCTGATGAAGAATACCATAGATGGGTAAATATATACTTAACCAAGGAAGAGTAAAACAGAGTTGGCTACTGGTGGTAAACAACTCAGCCGTTGCAGTTACAACAAATTTCGGTTATGTTTTGATGGCAATTTTGGCGCGGTTTTTTTCAAGTTTGGCTGATGCATCAACCTTTTTCAATGAGTAGGATGAACATGAAGATTCTCCAAGGACTCAATTGTTGTAACAATTTTTTTTGAAATGTCACAGGATAGTCCAAGTGACTAGTGACATGTGTATTTCTATCCTGATGCTTGTTTGCTCCTCCATTCTCTATAAGAAGGATTTCAAGGCTAGAAGTATGGGTTAGCAAGTTAGATAATTTTGGTCGAGTCCAGGTGAAGTTGCAGAGAAAATTGTAAAGCTTGATAGTTTTAGTGAAAATGTAATTTAGGTTTTGTTTCATTTTGTAGTAGGTTTTGAACTCATGGGAATTTGAGGTTTTGTGACAATACTGGCAGTTGAATAAAAAGAAATTATTTCAAACCCATGTCTCTCCATTGTATAAGCATATCAGAATTTTGAATAAAATGACCAAGGGTTGTTTCGTTCATCTCACTTTTGTGGTGTGTATTTTTTCAGTTTAGCTTCAAACCCATGTCTCTCCATTGTATAAGCATATCAAAATTTTGAATAAAATTACCAAGGGTTGTTTCGTTCATCTCATTGTTGTGGTGTGTATGTTTTCAGTTTAGCTTTAATTCAAAGAATTAATTAAAATGCTTGAATGGGATCATAGGTGGGTATGTTTTATATAAGGATTTGATAAGAAGTATTGGGTTAGAATACATAATGATGATATTGTAAGGCAATATTATCAGAGATTTTACATGTTATGTGTTAAATCTATCATAAACCTTTAAATGCTTATGAATTTGACTCCTCCAATGGTATATGGCACTGATCTAGGTTGTACTTATTTGTGAGGTTCAATATTTGTTTGTCTTTTCTTAGAGCTTGCTACAAATTAAAAATTAATGATTATCTTTCACTATGAAGTGTTGTTGTAATTATCTCATGCTCCAAATGGTTGATATTACTTATGAACAACCAATTCTATTCAATTATATCTTGTTCTGTTGAGCTATTGAGTGAGATTATTTGTTTTTGTTAATGGTGTTTATAATATTGGTGCAGAGGTTGTAGACACATTAAGAGGACCACCCTACTGGGTCTTGCAAAGCCCAAAGTGTAGGAGGTTTTGTTAAAATCCTTGTCAGTTGGTCTAGGTCCCTCAAGCTGCCCTTGATTGGAATCAGCAAGTCCATAGGTAGATTAGGAGATCAACCTAGTTACAGTAAAAACAACCAACAAAATGGTGACTCTGTTGGGGATGTAAATCTGAATATTTTTAGTCAGTGTGTCGGTTATCCATTTTGAAAAGAGTTTTCAAAAGTATTTCTATGATTTGAAGGTCAAGCCCGTGGTTTTGTGTTTCGTTTGTACATTTCTTCTATCGTTCAAAAGTTTCAAGTTATTTCGTGAAGTATTTTTGTACATTTTCAATACAAGAGTTCTAAAGATCTTTTAAATTCCACCAAGTGTCTCTGAACAGTTGATATTCCCAAGATAATTGGGTGGTGACTCTGAAGTCTCTACACCAGTGTGCATCTTATTTGAAGATTTAATACAAATTGAAAGATCTTTGGACAAGCACAAAGAATGAAGAACACCAGGTCATTCGTAAAGAATCACCCAGAATAGAAATTGGAGGGTGAACTTCCTAAAATGAAGAAGAAGGATTGGATAAAGAAGAAATCAAAATCTAGCAATGTTGCTCCCGCATCACAGAATCCTATACACCAAGGTACAATTAAGCCTTTACATCCTATCCCTGAGACTCTTGAACAAATGTCTAGACTTTCAAAATCAGATAGTTGCAGATTTTTTGACACATTATTTAATACACCTGTTCAAGAGGATGTAGCATGTCATAATAAAGGACCTGTTAGTGTTCAATATGTTGAAAAGAGAAGAGGTAGGAGTAGAAGTTGAAGCCATCATAGAGAAAGCACCAGTGATCTGCCTCCTCCTCCTACTAAAGATGATGGAACACCTTTATTGTCTGAGCATGTGCTTGAAGATATTGATTCCTTAAGACGAGAGTTCCAAAAACAAGTTGAGCTTAGAATGAAAAAGGATAAGGAAAGGGAAATAGAACTGATGCCTGTTGTAATTAAGAGGGATAGATTAATTAGATAGTTGGCAACAATGAACCTCCTCAACCAAAATAGACTTGAGCTAGAAGAGGAAGGTCCTATTGTAAGAGAAATTATTGATAAGGAGATAAATCATGTGTCTAAAGATGGTCATGTAGGTCAAGTTGATGCCCAATCAAAACTTGCAAACCCAAAACCCTCAAACCCTGTTAAGCCTCAACCAAGTAATCCAAACCCTAAGCCTATTCTACATGAAGGAAAACAGAAGGTTGAGGGGATTAATATAAATGATAGGGTGACTTCTCATCCCCCTAAAAGAGATCCCCCACTACATGTATTTATACAAGTTGAGATTGCCTTAGAGAGGGTTAGGAGGGAAGGTGAGGCTCTTGCAAAAGAGTTAGAGAGGATTGAGATTGAAGCTGCAAATGCATAAATGAAGAGAAAAAAATTTTCCTAAAAATTTCAAGTGTGGATGAGGTCACACCAATTGCAACCTCATCAAGTCACAAAGATGCCTTGAAAAATTATCCTAAAACCAGTCTGGTGATGACTCTCAGAAGACTAAAGGGCTATTCCAAAGGAGACCTATACAATTGGAAAGGTATAGGCAGTTATTCTTTGATGGTATTCTGGGTTATCCAAACCCCATCCCTAATGAGTTGAGAGAAAAGATGAATAAGTTTACAGGAAATAATGTTCTTACAGTAGAGGAACATTTAAAAGCCTTCATGGATATGTTAAATGACTATGAGGTAGAGCATGAAGATGTTGTAATGAAGTTGTTTGTACAATCTCTGGTGGAAGATGCAAGGGATTGGTACAGAGGATTACCGAATGCTAGTATTGGTTCTTGGGATGAGTTTGAAAAGTGCTTCAAGGAACAATACGGTGATAAAACTAATGCTAGTTTCATGCTAAATTAATTCAATAACATCAAGAAGTCATTGAATGAACCTGTGACAGAATTTAACCTTAGATTTCAAAATGCAATGTATAAGTTGTTTTAGGTTTTGAGGCTTGATGAAAATGTTTGTTTAACTACATATTTCAATGCTTATGATGCTAAAATGGCATATCTCCTCAGAGATAAGGACCCTCAGACAATGAGGGATTCTTTCAAAGTGGACATTAATATTGAAAGTAATAGGAGAGCTTCTGGGAAATATGGTAGGAGGGAGGAACCCACTCTTTTGAAAAATCCTAAGGATAAGACTGAGAAGGTTTCTAGTGCAAACCCTAAGGATGATGAGAAATGGGATAAAATCTTCAGCACTTTGAAATACATAAAGTATATTGTTTCCAAGCAAGAGAAGGGTATAGGAAATGAAAAGTAGCAGTATAATAAAAATGGCAGACCTCCTAGGTTGCAAAATTATCCTTACAACACAAATTGGAAGGATGGTAAACCAATATTGTCGGGCCAGAACCCTAAAATTGATCAACATACACCAGACCCCCTGTAGAATCATTTAGTAAATCTGGTACAAGATAGACAATTGTGTGAGGTGTGTGAACATCCACATGATCAAAATTATTGTGGCATTGCTCAGTTGCTTGTTGCTGAAGGAATAAAGGAATATACTCATGAGCAGACTCCTGACTATGAGCAGGGTGATCTAGATGTTTGTATGGCCCGATCATACACTGATGAGGCTGAATTTTCTTCTGATGATGAGTTACGAGAAGTTGATGTGGATAATCAGAGACAGAGAAGTGAGGTGTATCATCAACAAGTCTTTTCTGATGAAGAAGGTGATTTTGACCATCATGCTTGCAATGTGGAGCAAGTTGAAGATTCAGTTTCCTTAAGGAGACCATCAGAAGAGGAGATGGTTGCTCAGATAAGAAGTACACTTCAGCTGAGGAATAGAACTATAGGTGGTGAACAGGGTAAACCTGTTGGCCTTTTTATAAAAGAGCAAAAGGACAAGAACAAGGGTGTTAAGGTGGATAGCAAAAAGGATGTTTTCAAAATCAAAGAGGTTAAGAATGACAAGGTTTGGGAAAAAAAGATTGAAACCCCAAAGCCTCAAGAAGATGTTACTTCGCCATTGTTAAAGACCAAAGTGATTACCAAGTCTGTTGAATCTTCTCTAGAAGAAAAGAAGCAAAATAAACTTGAAGGAAATTAGAAACTAGAAAGGAAAGAAAATGATGAAGGTATGATTTTTGACTTGCCTAAATATACACCCTTAGACATGTTCCAAGTGCTCTCTCAGGTTAAATTTTATGTACCTTTGTTGGAAATGATGAGAATAACTGAGCACAAGGAAAAGACAATAGCCTTGATTATAGGTGTGGCTAGTAATAAGATTACACAAGGTAATTGTAAAGAAGCAAAGGATGAAGATGAGAGAAAATAAAAAGAATTGGAGGGAATTGTGTCACAAATTCCCCCTGTGTATTTAGGGAATTCTATTAACATGTGCCTTGAAAATATAAACCCCTTTTTATTAAGTGTTGATATAAATGGGAAAACTTTGAGAAATTGTATGATAGATTCAGGGGCATCCAATAATGTTATGCCATTCAAAATCATGGAGGCGATGGGCTTGATAGTAGACACTACTCAAGGTAAATGTTATGCATTAGATTCAAGATAAGTGCCAGTTATTGGGACTATTAAAGCATTTCCTTATAAACCGACTCAGTATCTTGAGAAGGTTTTAGCCATGACTATATTAGTTGTAGACATCCCACCTCATTTTGGGATGTTATTGTCAAGAAAGTGGAGTGCATCAATGGGAGGTAACATGTAGTGTGATCTATCATTTTCTACTTTCTACATTGATGGAAAGGATGTCAAGATTGAAAGAGAGTCAAAAGTGCCTCATATGATTGAGCATGATCCGACTGAGAATATGACATGTTTTATTGACAGTGGCATAAATGAATTCAAGGCTGAGGAATCCCCTAGTAATTGTAATAAACATATTGCACTAATTGATACATAAGTAAAACATTTTTCAGAGTCTGATAACTTGTGGACTATGTACTTTGATGGTCCAAGTTCAAAAGAGGGGTCTAGTGCAGGTGTTTTGTTAAGATCCCCGAGTGGAAATACATTCAGATTCTCTTTAACTCTATTATTTGAATGCACCAATAATGTGGCAGAGTATGAGGCCTTATTATTGGGCCTAAGATTGGTTGAAAAACATGGGATCAAGAAGCTCAAGGTAATAGGAGATTTCGAGCTTGTGGTTTCACAAGTTAGATCTAGGTATGTATCAAAAAAAAAAAAAGGTTGAAACAGTATGGGAATGTAGTTTGGGATGAATTGGAAAATTTTGATGCATTTAGAATAGGTTGGATGGAGAGAGGCCACAACAAGGTGGTAGATTTATTAGCAAATATTGCATTAAAGCTAGATGATATGACTTATGCTAGAATTTCAAAGGTTGAAGTGCAAACTAGACCATCCGTTCCTGACAATATATGATGATGATATATTGATGTTTTTGAACTGTGTGGATAAATATGAAAGTCAAGAGATTGAATTTGGAGCCTCTTTTGAAAAAATTGATGGTAAAGATATTGTGTTTGGTAATGAAGTCATTCAGTGGAAGACCAATACAATTCCTAAAGGTTTAGTTGTACTTGAAAGAGTGTTTGATAATCAGGATAGAACAAAGGCTAATTGTGTTGCTTCCCATCCTGATGACTTGGAGGAGATAAACCTTGGAATAGAGGCATCACCTAAAAAGGTGTATATTGGAAAGAAATTGTCACCAAGGGTGAGAAGGATGCTAATTGATTTATTAAGGAATTTCAAACATGTGTTTGCATGGTCTTATGATGATCTTAAGGCATATAGGGAGGATTTATTTCAACATGAAATTCCTTTGACTGATGATGCTAAGCCATTTAGGAAAAAGCAAAGGCCTATTAATCCTACCTTCGCCCCTAAAATGCAAGAATAATTAATGAAGTTAGGAGATGTGGGGATCATCAAGACAATCAGACCTTCATCTTGGGTGTCAAATTTGGTGCCTATGAGAAAGAAAAATGGATACATTAGGTTATGTGTGGATTTCTGAAACTTGAATGTGTCCTCATTGAAAGATAACTATCCATTACCGAACATGGAAGCCATGTTGCAGAAGGTGACAGGCTGTGAGTTAATGTCTATGATGGATGGTTTCTCTGGCTACAACCAACTCATGGTCAAGGATTTTGAACAGTTTAAGACAGCTTTCACTACACCCTGGGGAACTTATGTCTATGTGAGAATGCCTTTTGGTCTAATAAATGCAGGGGCTACTTTTCAGAGAGCCATGGATGTGGCATTCTCATATTTCATTGACTTGTTTTTGGTGATCTACTAGGATGATTTGACAGCTTATTCCAATAATGAAGATGATCATTGTGAACATCTGGAGAAGGTATTTAGCTGGGCACTAGAGTATGGTATTTCCTTGAATCTGAAGAAGTGTGCTTTTGGGGTAAGGGAAGGAAAACTATTACGACATATAGTTTCCAAGGATGGGGTTAAGATTGATCCAGAGAGGGTAATTGCAATAGATAAAATCCCACAACCTCGCAATGTCAAAGGAATACAACCTTTCTTTGGGGAGATAAACTTCCTAAGGAGGTTTGTGATATTTTTTTCTGAAACGGTATGCCCAATTTCTAAGATGCTTAAGAAGGGAGCCAAGGTTGAATGGGAAGAGGAGTCTTTACAAGCTTTTCACGCCATTAAGCAAGCCATAAAGGAGGCTCATGTGTTAGGAACCTTTGATTTCTCTAAACCCTTACAGATTTTTTCATTTGCTTATTTCCACACAATTGCAATTGTGTTGTTGCAAAAGAATGCAGAAGGTTTTGAACAGCCTATAGCCTTTTTCAGCAAATCTTTACAGACTACAGAACTTAAATATGACATAAATAAAAAACAAGCATATGCATTGGTAAAAGTAGTAAAGGCTTTCAGGACTTATTTGATGGGAGCTACTATAATTGCCTATGTACCCAGTGCTGTTGTGAAGGAAATTTTCACACAGCAGGAAGTGTCAGGAAGAAGGTGTAGATGGATCAAAAGAATCCAGGAGTTCAACACTGAAATCCAAATTACTAAGCTGGTGAGAGGAAAAGGATTGGCCAAGCTTATGGCCCAAAGTAATCTAGAAGAAAATCAGATAAATTTTCTTGAAGAAGAGAATAGATCACACATATTTGATATGCAACATTCTGAATGGTGTAAGGATGTGATCTATTATTTACAAAAGATGAAGTGTCCTGATAATTTGAGTGAAAATGAAAAGAGGACATTGAAGTTACATGCTATCAAGTATGTTATCATAACTGGAAAGCTCTGGTGGAGAAATGGAGAAGGTGTCATGTTGAAGTGTGTTGACCAAGATCAAGCATAGGGAGTCCTGAATGAGATGCATAGTGGAGTTTGTGGCGGGCATTATATGGCCAAAACAATTGCACACAAGGTAATGAGGGTTGGATTTTGGTGGCCTACTATTTTTAAGGATGCACACCAATTAGTGAAGACATGTGATGCCTTTCAATGTTTCTATAGTAGGTTGAAATTTTTTGGTAACTTACCCCTAAAACCAGTTGCAGTACAATCTCCATTCCAGCAATGGGGTATTGATTTTGTAGGATAAATAGCATGTAAATCTAGTGGAGTCTATTCATGGATATTGGTGGCCACTGATTATTTCACCAAGTGGGTGGAAGCAAATCCAACTAAGAAAGAACCTAGTAAGGTGGTAATTGACTTCCCGATGAGTAATATATTGACTAGGTTCGAATGTCCAGAAAGGATTGTGTCAGATAATGAAATGTGTTTCAGATCTGAAGATTACATGGAATTCTATGAAAAACATGGCATCCAAATTTCTTACTCATCACCATATCACCCACAGGGAAATGGACAAGCAGAATCAAGCAATAAAAGCTTGATGAAGATCATTAAGAGAATCCTAGATCAAAACAAGAAGGCATGGGATTCTAAATTGAGGTTAGCAGTCTGGGCAGACAGGGTAACTATGAAAAAGGTAATAGGTTGTGCTCCATTTGACTTAGTTTATGGGATAAATGCAAAGTTGCCCCAAAATAACCTAATGGAAATGTATAAGTTTTTCCAAATGTATGATAATGAAATGGATGATGAAATGAAATTGAGAGTGGAAGCTCTCATAGAATTAAATGAAACCAGGAGGGAAGCTCAAATGAAAAATGAAAAATTGCAGTTGCAAGTAAAAAAATTATATGATAAAAGGGCAACTGCAAGGAGCTTCCAAGATGGAGATTTTGTCTTAATGTGGAATTCCAGATTGGAAGATAAAGAAAAACATGGTAAATTTGATGCAATTTGGTTGGGTCCATTTTTGATAAACAGTAAGTGGGGTGAAGACTCATACTTCCTCCAAGATATGATAGGAGACATTCTTGAATTATCAGTTCATGGATAGTTCTTGAAGTTGTACTTCAATTGAAGTATTGTTTTCCATGGACAATAGCCTAGGTTTGTATATATGTTAGTTGTAGGTTTCTTTCCTGTTGGGTTGTTTTGTCCAGACAATCCTTTTTGGTTGTCTCTGAAATTGGTCTACTCAACTTGAGATTCTAAATTCTCACTTCATTCCATTGGAATGAACGTCCCCAACTAGAGCCACTGATGGAGCTTCAAATTTTGTTCTTTGAATTCCATTATTATCTTGCCTTTGTCCTGGTCTTTCATATTATTTCACAATAAACCTAAGTTTGGGGTTTTTATTTTTGCCTTCATGAAAATCCTAATATCCTATGTTATGCCTTGGGTAGGATCTATTTGGTTATTACCTTTTTTGGAGTGGATTTTAAAAATGACTTATGCCCCATCACTTTGTCTTGGTTGGGCCCCTTTCTAATTTATTGTTTTGATTTTCTACCTAACTTTATTACCAACTTTATTACTCCCTAAGTCTAGATTGGCCCATGCCCCACTTTTAAAAACAACTTAAGCCATTGTTTGTCATCAGCCTTGGCGGTGTCCCCTTGTCCCTTTAATAAATGTTTTATATTTTGCAGGGAACAACTTTAAATGATTGTTGATCAACCATCGATTGATCTCAGTCGTTCCCCACAATCCCATGATGACCCCACCATAGAGTCTCAACCGATTGCGATATCACGGGTGATTGCCATGCATCTCATCTGGAGATGCCGAAGAGATAATCAAATTGCTTTAATCTATCTATCGGGTTTTAATATGTTATATGGCAGGCTACTAAAGTGGCTACGAGATGCACGTGCTCAAAATCAATGGAGATGTTGTAATCTTGATGGAAAAGTTGCTCGATGGTTATGTTCAACATTGGTGATTGTTTTCAGTGAACACGATTGCCAATGGTGGAGATCAACAGTTGCCTGCCATCACGTGATCAAAAGTTGCGAGGTTTTTATCGATCACGATATCACGGGCGGGTGCCAACTGTATTTCTTTGGTGATGCATAATACGGTGGGCCCTTAGTGCTGAGATGGAGATTAAGTCAGCCTGTTTTGAAGGTAGTCATTTGATTATCTGACAGAGGTGAGGATCGACGGTTGGAATTTGAATTTGCATCAAATAAGATTTGAGTCGTTGGTGCAGCATGCAAGTAGGCTTTAATGGTTAACGAGACATCTACTGGCTTGATTTGATCGACATAAATTGGTTTTCCTTTGCTCTATTTCCTCACAAAGTATTCAAGAACCTTTGCAAAGCAGTTTCAAAGCCAAGGACGAAGTTACGAGTTGTCACATAAAGGATTTGGTTTTCTACAAAGCACAAATGTCGTGAGTTGTTTTCTATGCTTCCTAGTTAATTTGATTGAGATTTTGAGGAAAGTTGTGGTGTGCTTGTCGGAAAGCTTGTTGATAGTTATTTTAGGGCTATTGGTTAGTTGAATTGTGAGAAATTGCAAGGTTATTTTCTGTAATTTCATTTTTTGTTTAGGCCGAGGTTGTTCAAAAGTTTGGAGTTAAGGAAGCCCTAGTTTACCTAAGATGGCACCGCCAAAGCAACATTCTGGCCATGTTGACTATTTGTAGAGGAATTTATATGATGATTTCCTAGATCAATTCCCATTGTCAACTAATGATAGGAAGGGGGGATTGGTTTTGATGCATGGAAGAATCCAAGGCGAGGGATTAGTATGTAATTGCTCCAACATTACCAATGCTAGGGTTCCCATGACAAGTCTGGAGATGTTTAGGTTGTGGTATGCATAGAGGAATTTTCCTCACCCTTTCTTGAATTGTTGGAGATATGACATGAGGAAGCTAGTGGTACCAAATGTATTCCCCAATGTGGATTTTCTCAGGGCAATGGTAGCACGTTTTGACCCTGTTACAAGAGTGATAAGAGATAATGACGGAGGGGTCTTGTTAAGTATAAACAAAGAATAATTTCAACAGGTTTTTGACTTGAGTGAACCTAGCCCATTCTTGGTTCAGATTAATCTTGAGGAGATGAAACAAGAGTATGCAAATTCAAAGTCACTTTTCAGGGTTAAACTGCTTCCACCTCATCTGGAAAGGGTAGGCAGTTCAAGGATTTATATCAGCCCTAGTGACCAGGAACCTTTCAAGCTAAACTATTTTGCAAACCACTTCTTGGCCACTTTTTATCCATTGTGCCAGATTTTGGGTTTTAACCCTAATACAGTGTTGTCAATTGCCTATATGTTTATGGGGGTGCAAATACAACACCCTAACTTCTTAGTGATCTATGATTTTGCATCTTTTTTGACAAATAAGATACATGAAGGGCTATTAAATTTGCAGCTAAAGAATGTAGGCACTCCATTCTTCTGGTATTCGCTATTGATGTACATGTTCTTGTATAAGAATGTTGATTTCTTCTAAGAGAAGATGGAGTTAAGGCGAGAGGTTAATGGAGAAAGATTACCAGTGCAGGAATGGACTGAAGATTTGTCCTATAATTGAGAGAATGCCAGTTTTGTGCAATTTCATAATTGTTTTGCTTCCAGACTGAGGGCTAGATTGATAGTGAATGTGCCCAGAATCCTTGAAGACTTGCATGATTTTCTCAGACCGAAGGGAAGGAAGCTAGTTTTGAAGGTTTGTCACAACTAGGGTGACATCATCATGTACCCAGTCGGCATTGTTATAAGAGTGTATGGCTTCCAAGGAACTCCACATATCCTTCCATTCAATGTGCCAGCAAGAGTAGGGTTTGCTGAGGTTATGTGGAAGATGGGTTGTATTCATGAAGACAACCTAATAGGGAGGGGTAAGGGAACCTTTTTCCCTGATTATACAGTTGTATCTGATTTTGTATTCTCAAAAGGAGGTTGGGTCCATTTTGGGAAGTTTTTGGATGATTATCATTTAAGGTGTGGTCCCAAGCGACAGCATGACCCTGAGGGTTTCTTTACCCTTTTCAGACAACGGATAAAGGGTGGTAAGTTTGCACATGAATTCAATTTTCTTGAGGATCTGATTAGGAATGAGTTTGATTTGAATAAGCAGGAATTGAATAAAGAAAAATGGATAGCATATGAGAAGCTATTGTCCATTGTGCATAAAATGGATCCCAAATATGATCCATTAATGGAATTTACCCCATTCCACAAGAAAAATGATTTCTTGATGGACAACTTCAAGGAGATTATGGGTATTTTGATGACAAAGAAGATGAACTTGGAGTTGGACTTTGGCACAGAGGAGCCAGATGTGAGGCCTATTGAAATGAGGCCAACATATCAACCTGTGGTGAAGTGGCTTTTTTATAAAAGAAAGAGAAATGATAGTAGTGATGAGGAGGAGGAAAATAAGAAAGGAAAATAAATCATGAAAGCATCAGCACACCCAAGTCTAAAGGTCAGAGCACTTGGGGGAATAAAAATCATTGATTTGGACCCATCACTAGATGATAACCCTTAACCACCACTATCAGAGCCAAGCCCTAAGAGGAAAAAGATTGAAAAGGCACAAGAGGATCTGATGGATGAAATCATTGTTATAGATCAAGATATGCAAGTTGGAATTCCTTCTCCTCCCAGGTCAACTTAGTTAGTCTTGTTTGATATGGATGTGAAGGGATGGTGTGTGCAAGATGCCAGGATGGAGGCATGTAAGGCATTTTTAGATGATGATGCATTTGTTAAAACTCCAGTGTTCTTGCAATCAATATGGAGAATGAGATTAGAGGAGTATCGAGATAAATGCAAGAAGAGAAGAGAGTTGAGGCCTGATAGGTCAAACTAGGAGAATGATGATGAAGTAAAAAATAATTGATGGAAGAATTTAAGAACATCACTCCTGAGGATGGGAGAAAATTGGTGACTCAGGATGGTGTATTATTTTTTCCTAAATGGGATATAGCAGATGTAGTAGCATTTAATGCTATTCTAAAATCCAAACATCCCTTGTAGAATTCTGAGGAAGAGGTCAAGGCAGCATTGCAAGATTCTGCCTTCAGCAAAGAATATGAGACCCTAGCAATTTGGGCTTTGGCACCTCAGGGTAGAAAGCCTAATGTCACTGACATTAGCCTGAACCTAAGGGGAGGGTTAATAATAAAGAGAGACTCAGAAACTTCAACTACAAAGGCTACTAACTTAAATGTGAATGTGGCCAAATTGGCGCAAAGAATTGCTAAGAGGGAAGAAGTTGAGAAGAAGAGCTTAATGGAGAAGTACAACCTGATAATTGGAGAGTACAGTAGGTTGCAGCAAAGGAATTTTGAGTTGCAAACTAAGGTGGATAGGTTAAAATATAGGCAAGTTGGGGAGACCTCAAGTGCTCTAGGTATCATGGCATTGCCTTCCACATCATGATCAATACCTCCTAATTCTCCAATTATTTCTACACCAGGGTCCCCCATCCAAACTCCTTCTCTTAGTCCTGCATTAGAGAAAATTGAGGAAGAAGAAGAATGCTCTGTGGATCCTACCAAGAAGCAGTCGATGCACAATATTATAGAGTTATAGGTAGAATTGAAGGCAAGTGAGGAGGGAGCACTTGAAAAATAGGGTGAGATTTTTGACACAGTTATGAGGCACTTGAATGAAAAGGTTGATGGAATATTTCCATCAATGTATTCTTTATATTCTTTAAATTTGGATGCATTAAAAATATTCGTAGAGATCCGGAGGTAGTGTTGCCCTTAGTTGAGAAATGGATCCCTAGGGCCAATGATTTAGATATAATGTACAAAGCCTCAAGGTTTCATAAAAATAATAGGCCTTGATCATTAAGGCCTACTCAAATATTTGTAAAGTCATTACAGGGCTTTCAAGCCTTACTAGATGATTTGAGTAGGAAAATCAGAGAATTGGTAAAGAATTTTATTTTTTATGAATAGGTAGATATCTATATTAATATAAAGATAAAATTATAAATTCACAAAAAAAGAGGTGGGTGGTTAGAAGGCACACCCTGAAAGTCACATGGGCAGAGCCCAGAAAAGCCAAAAAACTTGATCACATGGGCCTAGCTCAGAAGATTAAAAGCAGGAAATAAAAACAGGTAATCATGCGGCCAAAGCAGTGCCAGTGGATCCTGGGGGATCCCTGTCATCCAGATTTCTCCCCCATACATCAGTGGGGTTAGGAGTGACATCAAGAGGAGCACCCCAACCATCATCATTTTTATCTTTTTCTTTTTCCTCACGTCGGGGTGAGATTACAAGAGCCAGCCGTGGAAAACTTTTACCACTGGCAGGCCAACCAGAACCAGAAACAGGTGGAGCATAAGAGGGCCACCCAGAACTGCCACCACCACTCCCCATAGCACCACCAGAGGGCCAGCCCTGACCAAGTTGCGATGGAAGAGAACGAGCCCGCCTAGGAGGCCATGAATCCCGCCGAGCAGGAGGCTGGGAGCGGGAACGCGCCGAATCATTTTGCTTCTGGCCTCGACAGGGTGACTGATCGCGAGAGGAGGAGGGTGAATCTGGATGCCAAGCCATAGTATAAGGGGCATTTCCCCAGTGGTCTAGAAGAACCTACAGGTGAGCCACCTCCAGTGCAACCTTGTTAGCTTGCACCTGAATCTGTAGAAGAACATTAGAACAAATAACTACTTTAACATAAATAGAGACATTAACATCCAAATGAGAATGAGAAAATATGCAAGCATTTCTATCTTTCCAGATATTGAAGAGGATTTTCACCCTGAAAGTGTGCCAAAGCTGGGTGAACTTAGCCAAAATTTCAGGTAGGTCCCCCGGTAGAACCATATGCCAAGAGAAGGGTTCTAGCCAAAAAGGCTGTAATAAATCATGAATCCAAGTCTAGAGCTATTGAGCTCTGGGACAAAACCAAAAAAGATGTTTAAAGCTTTCAAACTGCCCACAAAAAGGGCAGCGAGGGTCAGGAAACCCCAAATGAACAAATCGAGAGCCCACGGGCAAGCCTTGGAAAAGAATACACCAAGCAAAGTGGGCTAGCTTCGGATTAGCCCTTGCAAACCAAGTGGCATCAAACCTCTTATGCCAAGTATGGGCAGAGGAAATAAGAAGCCACCTCTGGTTCAAAGTACTGATCATAGGAAAATGGGGTGAAAGCCACCTGTAACCAAGCCTTGGCTTGTAAACCCTAAGAGGGGTGTCTTGAAACCATTTCCAGTCTTTCCACCAAGGTTTGTGTCCATGAATGTCAACTTTGTTAAGCATGTATGTTGGAATGGCGCTCACTAGCCTGTCGAAGGTAGAATGGTCCTAGTTTTGAAGACTGTACTGGGCTTTAAAAGCATCCCACTACAAAAGACGCATAGTGGGCCAGTGAAAGAGCTGATGCAGGGTTTGAATGCCCTTTTTGTGAAATCTAAGTGCCTTGAACCAAGGTGACTTGTCTAAGGGTTGACCATTCTGAACCAGAAGGGGAGACCACCATAAGTTTTACTAGTTGATGGAAAGCCCATCACGAAATCCAGCACCGACCCATTGGAGCCATGGTTTAACAGTGTCCCAAAAGTGTCAGATGCTCTTGGCCACAAAGGAGCCAATAATCTAAACCGACTCCCTCATAACCAGGAGGGTTTGGAGACCAATTCCTTTCCAAGCGGGTCTGTGAACATAAAAACTAGACTGAATACAATGCTTGAGGAGAATTTTCCAGGCTTCATCTCTGGTATGAGCCCAGATAATCCATTTGACACACAGGACAGTCCCTTGCCGTTAAGTGGAGAGCAGCCCAAGTCCTCTGCAGTCCTTAGGGAGATAGCAATACTCCCAAGTGACCCGATGAAACCCTTTGTGGATTTCAAAGGAGGCCCATAAAAAATTTTGAAACAATTTTTCAAGCCTACTATAGGAAAATTTTGAAGGAGCCCAACATGAAGAGTAGTAGACATGAGTGGCTGCCAAAATTTTAGAGAAAACCTGGAATTTACCAGCCAAACAGAGAGGCTTAGTAATCCAATAGGCTAGCTTCTGCTCAACCCTGGAGAGCACGGCTTGCCAAAGCTCCTGAAGGGAAGCCTGAAAGGCAAAGGGGGTGCCCAAAAAATGAAAAATTTCTCCTTGCCCAATCCACTTCCAGTTATAACTCTGGAGCCACACAGGAGTGGGGAGCACCGATTTTTTGTAGCATAAGGTCTTATGCCGTTGAATTGTAGAGCCAGAGGCAAGAAAAAAAGTATCAATACAATCAAGGGCAACAGTGATGGATTTTTCATCTTCCAAGAGAGTGAGAAAATAATCATCCGCAAAGTGGCCATTGACAAGCTGCTCCTAGGAGTCTGAGAGAGAGATCCCTTTCACACACTACTGAGAGATAGCATGGGCCAGAGGATAGCCAAAGCCTTCTGCAGCCAGCACATACAAAGCAGGGGCAAGAGGGCACCCCTGGTGAATGGAACGAAAAAGACCAAAAGCAGAAGACTGGTGATCATTAATGGAAATGCAAGCTAAAGCATCAAAAAAGAGCATATGAACAGACTGAATAAAATTGGGTTTGAATCCTAGGGCTTGTAACATCGCAAGAATGAAAGGCCATTCAATGTGGTCATAGGTTTTGGCAAAATCAATTTTAATGAACACCGCTTTCTGGTTTGACCGTCGGGCCCACTCCATGCCTTCCCAAATAGCAATAATATTATCCAGAATAAACCTGGATTTGATGAAGCCAGTCTGCTCAGGGCGCACAACCTAAGGCAAGAGGTGGTGAATTTTCAAAGCCAAAGTTTTGGCAATGATTTTGTAAGAAACATTGAGAAGCGTGATGGGCCTCGAGTTGCAAATATCCTCTGGATCCCCAGGCTTAGGTATAAATTTTATATTGCCTTTATTTATTAAATTGCCTAAAGAGTTGGTTTGAAGGGCTTCAAGATAAACACAATTTCAATCACTCCCAACACAGTCCCAAAGGGCTTTATAAAATTCACAAGGGAAGCCATCAATCTCAAGAGCCTTTTCATCAGCCATAGAGGAAATGGCTTCCTTGAGATCATCAATTGTTAACAATTGATCACAAAAATTAATCTGGGTTGAAGAAATCCTATGTGGCACAACAGCAAGGCATTCCTGAAGGGCTTGCTGGCATGCAGGCGTGGAGTCCTGAGCAGTGAAAACCTGTTCATAGTGATGCACAAAGGCCTATAGAATGTTAGATAGTTCATACAACACCTGGTTACCTTCTTTGAGTGCTTTGATACCTGGGGAAGAGTGCCAAGCACGAAGAGCCAAAAAAAACTCTTTGGAGGCATGATCACCAATTTTAAGCCAGTGAAGCCAAGCTTTGTTTTAAGCGCCTCTGGCAATATAAGCATCGGCCACTCACTTTTGCTGCCTTAAATCTACCACCCTGACTTGATGTGATGGAGAGAAAGGATTGGATGCCAAAGCCTCCATAGTAGTGCGTAAGTCGGCAGTGGTGGCCTCATAAGAGCGTTGATGAAAGATAGCCAACTAGAGCCCATAAATGTCCAAAAAATGTGCAGTATGAATGATGGCATCATTCCACCAAGCAATCTAGCCTGTATGGCTAGGTGGCTTGCACTCCAAATTCCACACCTAGTGACTGTGGGCCAGGGTGGGCTTATGACAAAGCAAGGACGTGTTCAAAAAAATTGGGTCTTACATGTGTGGGACTGACGAGATGCCCATTCAATGCGAAATTGAATTGGGAAGTGATCAGAAAGAGTCACATCCGCTAGCGGCTTTACTGGCAAGGCAGAACTAGTAAAGGAAAAAAAATATTGAGTCGAGATCATGGCACGATCAAGGCATTTAAAGACTCTATCAGAACTAGCCCTGTAGTTACACCAAGTGTGCCAGAGAGAATGAGAATGGCGGTGACCCATATTGGAATCAAAAAGCCCCAATTTATTGTGCATGTCAAACCATGCCTCCCTTTCGCCCACAGCCCAATGAAAAGGCAAGGTGCCATCCTTGTCATACGCCATCTCCACCATATTGAAATCCTCGAAGAGCAACCAGGTGGCAACTGATAGAGAATCAGCAATCCAGCGCCAAAGCCGACAGTGCTCCATGGCATAATTAGAGGCATAAACATTAATAATCCCGAAGGAGTGATTCTCAATATTGAGAAGAACCGAGACCACCCGCTGGGAGGGTTCAACCCCATGGTCCACCACGCATGAATGCAATCATGGGGCCAAAAGAGTGGTAGCTCCTCATGACCAGCTTCATGCAAAGTGCAAAACATGGTACTAGCTGGCCAAATAGAGCGACAAGCCGAAGCGAGCAAAAAACCTAAAATTTTAACTTCCTGGAGACAAAGCACTTCAATCCCTGTGTATTTCTACAAAGTATTCCTAACAGAATACTTCCTGGAGAGGTCAGTTACACCACAGACATTCCATGAGATAAAATTCATGGATAAAAATCTTAAATCATTGTAGCAGTGGCTAGATAGAGCAAACAAGGTCATCAATGCATAAATCAAATTGATTTGTGTAGACTCGGATTAGTACTTGTCGGTGAGCTGTATGGACAAGATCATTAGTACCAGCACATTTTTGGAATCTTTTGAGAGAGAAGCAAATCAGGTAGCGGTAAAGTACATGCCTTATAGTGCTAGGGTGAATGAGGTAGTTAATTTTGATTGGCCAGCTGATGAAGAATACCAGAGATGGATAAATATATACTTAATCGAGGAAGGGTAAAACAGAGTTGGCTACAGGCGGTAAACAACTCAGCCGTTGTAGTTACAACAAATTTCGATTATGTTTTGATGGCATTTTTGGCGCTGGTTTTTTCAAGTTTGGCTGATGCATCAACCTTTTTCAACAGGTAGGATGAACAAGAAGATTCTCCAAGGACTCAGCTATTGTAACAATATTTTTTGAAACGTCACACAATGGTCCAAGTGACTGGTGACATGTGTATTTCTAGCCCAATGCTTGTTTTCTCCTTCATTCTCTATAAGAAGGATTTCAAGGCTAGAAGTATGGGTTAGCAAGTTAGATTATTTTGGTCGAGTCTAGGTGAAGTTGCAGAGCAAATTGTAAAGCCTAATAGTTTTAGTGAAAATGCAATTTAGGTTTTGTGTCATTCTATAGTAGGTTTTGAACTCATGGGAATTTAAGGTTTTGTGACAGTACTGGCAGTTGAATTAAAAGAAATTATTTCAAACTCATGTCTCTCCATTGTATAAGCATATTAGAATTTTGAATAAAATGACCAAGGGTTTTTTCGTTCATCTCACTATTGTGGTGTGTATGTTTTTAGTTTAGCTTTAATTCAAAGAATTAATTAAAATGCTTGAATGGGATCATAGGTGGGTATGTTTTATATAAGGATTTGATAAGAAGTATTGGGTTAGAATACATAATGATGATATTGTAAGGCAATATTATCAGAGATTTTACATGTTATGTGTTAAATCTATCATAAACCTTTAAATGCTTATAAATTTGACTTCTCCAATGGTATATAGCACTGATCTAGGTTGTACTTATTTGTGAGGTTCAATATTTGTTTATCTTTGCTTAGAGATTGCTACAAATTAAAAATTAATGATTATGTTTCACTATGAAGTGTTGTTGTAATTATCTCACACTTCAAATGATTGATATTACTAATGAACAGCCAATTCTATTCAGTTTTATCCCGTTTTGTTGAGCTATTGAGTGAGATTATTTGTTATTGTTAATGTTGTTTATAATATTGGTGCAGAGGTTGTAAACACATTAAGGGGACCACCCTCTCGGGTCTTGTACAGCCCAAAGTGTAGGAGGTTTTGTTAAAATCCTCGTCAGTTGGTCCAAGTCCTTCGAGTTGCCCTTGATTGGAATTTGAAAGTCCATAGGTAGATTAGGAGATCAACCTGGTTATAGTAAAAACAACAAACACCTCCCTTACAGTTTTGCGGGTCTGTAAGGTGATTTCCTTGGTTTCCTTCATGTGAAATTTCTTGGAGGATACCTCCCTTGCAAGTCTGTGGGCCTGTAAGGCACTTTCATTCTTCAGCTTTATGGTTTTGTCAAGCTATGAAGTCCTTTGTCTATCCTGCACTCTCGAGTTCACCAGACCATGATCTGATTCCTCAACAGTTCAAGTATACTTTTCTAACCCTATTAATTTTTTGATCTACTTTACCGAAGAACTCACCAATATTTGTGCTTGCTAAATTGGGGGCAAAATGTATAGGAGCGAATTTTCACCCCTAATACAAATTCTTCCTTTACCCTTCTTCACTTTAGAAAACCAAATTCAGAGGCTTAATTCCACATAATCCTGCTGTCCTCCATCCACTTGGCACCTATTTTTAGTGTCGGTAGAGGTGTTACTATCGGGGATGTCCGCACAGTGCACAAACATTCGCGTGGTGTGCTTACGTCCCTAGAAGATTCATGTGGTTGGAGTCTACAGAGGTGTTACACTTCCTATTGGAAGTCGAATTGTAACACCTCCCTTCGGTTGGCCAACCTGAATATGGTCATTTATTCATCTCTCTTCTTCATATTCACTATTCCATCATCCATTTTCATCTCTTGACCATGTTGAGACAACTTCATCCACAAGCTCTTAGCATTTCAAGCATTGAAGCAACACTTTTACACTCCATAACAGCAAGTCCATCACTCTGATAGAGCAAGCGTAGGACAAAACCATTGTATTAGAGGCTTGAGTTCCTCTCATTTTCTCCCACACTAGCCTTGAATGCTTTGGACAGAGGTGGTAAGCTCCTCACTCATCTTCTCTATTACTTGGTTGGGTTAGCACATTACTGTTTTTAAATTTTGTGTACTTTTCTTGCATTTCCTTCTTTATCATACTATTTCTATATCATTGCAAACTTGGTTGCTCGTGGAGGTGGAAACACCAAAATGGGGGTCTGACTGAGGCAGACCCCTAAACAACCCCCCAACCTTTTCCTTCTCTTTTGTGTGTAGGTGGAGATATCTTGGAGCGAGCTGGCAAACAAGTTATTGTGTGATATTTTCTTCGTCACCTTTGTGGTAATATACTTTTTTTATCACGTTCATTTATATGTTTCATTTTTCATAGTGTTATTCTACTCCCTTAGAAACTAGTAACTAGGTTGTTAGTTCATTTCTGAGAGATCAGACCTTGTCTTCTTGGTTCTTTGGCTGTATAGACACTAGCACATCGTGTTGTCATCCCAGAATCGTGCTTCTATCCTCTAACAGAGATCTATTTGATACATAGAGTTGATCCTAAAAAACTGACTCACCTAGTCTCCTTTCAACTCTCGGGTTTGTAGGGTGATCGAAGGACCTTATAGTCCTCATCATTCTCATCCCGCCTTTCCTAATATTTCCTTAAACTAAGGTAAGTTAGGGCAGTCTGTTGCTTTCGGCCCTCCATGACCTGGGGCCTTGCAGTGGTTGGTCCCCCTCTCTTACAATCTGAAAATGAAATTGAAGTGAATATTTTGGTAAAATATAAATTCCCAAATCACCTAAATGATGGATTTGATGCAAATTTATCAAAGCCATCAACAAGAGAATATAAGCATTTGGACCATTCCTATAATATAATTTCAAAATATAAAAGGAATTTTCTAATCCAAGTAACATATGGTATTGATTTTATAAATAATCTATTGATATGTATGAACTTGAAAAGGATGGTGTTTAGCTCACAAAATCAAAAACTAATGGAAAATAGTTTGACTATCTCCAAGATTTAATCCCAAGGCTTGAAAATAATGATAGTATTAGAGATCTAACTTATAAAAAAGGGTAAACACATATCTTTTCTCAAGCTTCTTTACACATAGAAGTATGGAATCTAGGTGATACTATGAGACAACCGATATTGAAGTTTGAAGTAGAACAAGGTTCTCATATAATGCCTCATTTTTTTGTTCAATGCATATTCATGATAATATCATTCTAAATTATCAAGTAATTTGTAATGTGTTCCACCCCATTGAATCTCAAGAATGTGAAAAATATTTGTTGGGAGGGAGTTAATGACTGAGCATATGATGTTTGTCATGAAGCAATGAATTCTCTAGTGAATTTTTCTATTGAAGAGAGTAAAATTAAAATGTTTCAGAATTTTATTGGAATGAACAAATTTAATGGAGCATATGACAACAATATCTTCTCAAAAAGCAACAATTGATAAGAATTTTTTATCATCATAAATTCATTAGCCAAGATATATAGTTCACTCTCACAAAGGGAAGAATATATTTGAATATCATGTTGTAGTTACAATTATTTTTCCTCCCATTTGTGAATATAATTAAAATATTTTTTTATGCAAACATGTGGGATTATGCAACCAAGACAAAGCAAAGAATTTATTTTTGTAGAAACTGAGTAGAGGCCTAAAGACTTACATAAATTGAATAAATTGTTATGGTTTAATATAAAAGAAAGAACTTAGAAAGTTCTAATGAAGTTGGATAGCACAAAAATTCTCATTAAAGAGACAACTCTAAGTTTAAAGAGAGTTCAAATTGAGGAAAAGAAGAAATTCATAATAGTGCAGGTGTAATCAAGACTAAGCATACAATTTCTTTGGAAAATTTGCAAGTAATGAAGAATTTGTTAGAAGTAATGAAATTAAAATTCCTACACTTGGTAAGAGAAAGGGATATTCACATTGGATTTACTAAAGAGGCCTTAATTTCATCTAAGGAAATTGGGGAAAATGTTGATGAACTTACTTTTGAGCTTAGCTCATCCCATTATTCATTTCATGAGATAGAATAACAATATTACTACAACAATTTATAGGGAACAAGAGGATAAAGAAAGGACTAAGGAAAGAAAATAGAAATTCATAAAAGGGAGCTACGTCAAGTAAGAGAAAGTTGAGCCAAGGAAACCATGATAGAAATGTCTAAGGACTTACAACAAGATATTACTAAAGTGAAATAAACTAAGGCTTTAGAAGAATTATCTCTTAATGCAAGAAAGGATTTATATGAAGACAATATTACAAGAGAAATTTTAAATATAATTATTTCAACTAGGATAAAATTCTCTTTACAAGAGCACCATTCATTAGGAAAAGGAAAGAACAAAGATGAGGAATTTTCCAAATATGATGCTTATTTGGATATTATAGTTAAAATTAGAGTATCCTAGTGGAAGTTGAATACAGAGATTTTTCTTCATGAAGGGAAGCACTCGAGGAAGCTAGAAGTTGCAAGTATAGAGTTGGGAACAACTAAGATTTTTTTGTAGGGAATTATGGATCAACAAGAAAAGAAACTTGAGGATATAAAAACTAGATGAGAATTTTAAATAATGGCTTCAAAGAAAAATTACATATAATTGGGCCAACATAAAAAATGATCTAAATCAAAAAGTGATTTTTAAGATGAAGACTAGGTTGATTTTCAATCTTTTTTAGATCCTAGTTCGTTCATGATGGGGGAAAATTAGTTGATTCATTCACTAATATAGTTGAAGAAGTAAATATTGCAAGTATGTGTAGTTGGTTTTGTCATTGATGTCAACAAGCTTTGGTGTTGTCATTGATGTCAACTGTATGAGGATTTTGTTGCAAGGATGTGCAATTGGTATTGAGTCGATGTTGTCTCTGATGTTTCTTTGATCAGTTGCATTATGTTGTCATTAGTAAGCTACTGGTGTCAACCTCTAGTACTGCTTTGATAATATTTTGTTTATGGATGTATGTTTGACTTTGTATGTTGCATTTGGATTGATGGTGATGAAGAATTACTAAATATGTTGATGATATGTTTTTGGTGCTTGGTTTCCAAGCACTTTTGAGAAAATTAAATAAAAAGAGGAAAACATTTATTGTAGTGGTGTTATGTGTTGCAAAGTAGTGTTTTAGTTTGGCTCCACATTTCTTCTAGGTTGAATATTTGCTTGTGTGGTTCAGATATGTTGATCAAAGGTATTCAGAGGTGTTGTATTTAGAATTTGGTGTGTCGGATCATTGTACAGAGGAAGGTGTGTTCACCAGTGTGTGAAATGTGTATTGCAAAGGTGTCTGGGAGAAATGATCTTTCTCTACATTTCTTTGCATAGTGGTTTTAGGTCTTTTTTGCAAGTATGAAGGTGTTTTCATTAATGTCAACAAGCTTTTGTTGTCAATGGTGATAGTTTTGCAGTGGTTGAGACAGATTGTTTCTTTTATTAGTTGCATTATGTTTTCATTAGTTAATTTTTTGATGTTAACCTCTGGTGTCACTTTGATAAGCTTTTTTTTATGGTTTACATGTTGAGGATATTGATAAAATTGATAAAATAAAGAAATAGGGTGTTGTAGAGGTATTATGGTTTCTAGAGGTGTTATGGTTTTCCTTCACATTTCCTCTGGGTTGAATATGTGCTTGTGTGGTTTGCATATGTTGGTTAGAGGTCTTTAGAGTTTCTATATCCAAAATTTTGGCTTCTAGATCAATGGCCAAAGGAAGTTATGTTCACTAGTGTGTGAACTGGATTTATAGTGTTGCTTGCAGATGTATCTAGGAGAAAAAAATTTGCTTCACGTTTCTTCACAATTTCTCTTTAGGTCTTGTGATTCTGAAGGTATATTGATGGTATTGATCTCTTGCCTATGTCAAGAGTATTTATGTTTTGGTGCTCTAAAAGATGGATTTTAGAGTTGCAGTTTGGAAATGTAGTATGAGTGTACAAATTGCGTACATTCTAAAGGTGTGAATTGTTACGAAGGATTTTGATGGATTTCAGGATGGTAGAGGAATATTCTAGATAGTGATGAAGCATGGTGTGTGGTTTGCAAGTTGTCTTTGGGTTTGAGGAAGTATGTACAATTCAAAGTTTAAAGGTGTTTGCATGAGTAACAACCGACCTGTTGTTTACACTACATTCAAAGATGTTTATGAAGGTGTAGCATGGCATGTGAGAGTTGATTTGGGTCCCAATTAAGTTTTGTATTAGTCCACTTCAGCTCCTATCCACCGTGGGAATGATTAATGCCAACCTATTTTGTATTTGTAAAGTATGAGGTGAGTGTAACCAACTTGAAGATGTTTTTCAAGTTTTGGATGGTATAGATGTAAGGCAAATTGATCCAAGATGAAGTGTGGAATAGAATGGAATGTTGTGATGCAAAATTAGGTGTAGAATTTCGAAATGCAGTGTGATCTATAATGCAAGTTGAATGCAATTAATTGAGGTATCTTGATCTCTTGAAGGGTGCGAGTGTCATTGGATTTGTTGTGTTGTAAACATTTTTGCATTAAGATCTTGTTCTCCTTGTAACATTCTATCTCCTTTTCTTTTCTATTCCAGTACTGAGCTTGGGTTGTGAGCCTTTTTGGACACTGTATCCTATTCTGGCAGTGAGCCTCTTTCTACTACTTTTGCAATTACTTATATTGTGAGCTAATCCTCACTGTGATTTTTCCCTTGTAGGGTTTTCCATGTAAATCTAATGTTCTCTTATGTATGGTGTTGGTTGTTTTAATTTTTGTTATCTACTTTTCATGTTTAAAAATTATAGCATATTAAGGGTTATTGAATGCATGTGGATATGATTACTATTGAGGGTTTTGATATTTTAAATTGGTACAATTGATTCACCTCCCTCTTAATTGTATTGTTCATTCATCAATTGGTATTAGAGCAAGGTTCCTTGGAGAAAATCCTAATCACTTGAGGTAGATCCGGGATGGTGAGCAAGAAGGAGATCCCTATGTTTGATGGTACGGACTATGCATTCTGGAAGGTGAAGATGGCAGGCTATTTGATTTACCTTGGATTTGATGTCGCTAAGATAATAAAGTGTATATAGCATACCTCTGAATGGACCAAGCACAAGTGATGAAATCAAGGCTTATGAAACAGATGGTAAGGCAAGGTCTGTTCTTTTGAGTAGTCTTGCACATATTGAGTTAGTGAAAGTTATAGATCTAAAAACAGCTAAAGAATTTTGGGATAAGCTAGAAAGTATTTATGAAGGAGATGATAAGGTTAAATAAGCTAAGCTATATAATTTGAAGACACAATTTGGGACTTTATGAATGTATGAAGATGAAACAATTACAAGTTACATGCAGAGGGTTGGTGAACTGGTAAGTGATATGTGAGGTCTTGGTGCACAAGTCAAAGAACCAAAAGTGGTAAAGAAAATTCTTATAAATCTTCTTGATTCTTATAGTGAAAAGGTTTATGTTAATAAATAAGTTACAAAATTTAAAACATACACTAGAGATCAGTTGTTTGGCACACTAACTTCATTTGAGATGAGGAAAATTGGTATGAAGAATGGTGCAAAAGTGGATACTGCTTTCAAGACTGGAAAATCAGAAAAAGTTGAAGATTCATATGGAGATGATCTTGATGATGTGTAAGCTAACTTTGTAAGAAAGATGAAAAATGGAACTGGTAAGTACAAAGGTAAATTACCTTTCAAATGTTTTCGTTTTGGAAATATAGGTCACTATGCTTCAAGTTGTCCAAATAGAATTGTGAACAATAAGAACAAGAAAAACAAAGGAAAAATTATCAATAAAAGATACTATGTTAGAGAAGATGCTAGTATTTCTAATGATGAATCTGATTATGGAGATTTTGATGATAACAAATGTTTGTTCCTGGATTTAAAAGATGAATCTAGTTCTGCTTACTTTGAAATTTGTGTGAAGGAAAGTGTTGTAGAGAAAAGGTATAAAACCAGAGGTACTTTGGTATCTGTTTTTCATGTTAGACAAGACATGAACTATTGGGTTATTGATAGTGGTTGCTTAATTCATATGACCAAAGACAAGATTGAGTTTGTTAAACTTGAAAAATATGATGGAGGACTTGTTAAATTTGGAGATGATTCAAGTGCTAAGATTTGTGGAATAGGATCAATTAGTTTTGATAGCAAGCATAATACTTAAGATGTTTACTATGTTAAAGGTTTAAGGCATAACCTCTTGAGTGTTGGACAAATGTGTAGTAAAGGATACAATCTTATGTTTCAGGATGATGGATGTGAAATTAGAAAAGGGTCTAGAACTATGATTACTGTTGGAAAGAGGGCAGATGGAAATATCTATCAGCTCAAGGGTACTAATGGTCATTGTTTTATGACTTAGATTACTGATAGTTGGTTATGGAATAGGAGAATGTGTCACATAAATTTTGATTACCTGGTTAGAATTAGTTCAGTACAAGCAATGATATATCTTCTAAGGATTACAAAGCCTATCAAATTTGTTTGGAGAGACTGTCAATTTGGAAAATAAACTAGAAGTAGTTTCAAGGAAAAGGAAAGATATTCTACTAAATTAATGGAATTAGTACACAGACCTTTTTGGTTCGACAAGGGTGAAAATTCTTCAAGGTGATAGGTATTTCATGCTTTTGATTGATGAGTACTCTAGAATGAAATGGGTTACTTTTCTTAGAGAAAAATATGAAGCTCTACATAGACTTAAAGCATTCAAAGTTATGTTTGAAAATAAGATGGATTTGAATATCAGATGTTTGAGGTCTGAAAGAGGTGGAGAGTTCGCCTCCAATTAATTTAACATGATTTGTGAGAATCATGGCATATAAAGGCACTTTTCTACCCCTACTACTCCTCAGCAAAATGGAGTGGTTGAAAGGAAAAATAGGACTATTCAAGAAGCTGCAAGGACTATGATGAAAGAAGCTAACCTACTGAATTCTACTAGAGAGAATAAATTCATATTGCTATTTACATACTTAACATAGTTCAAGCAAGAGCTAACAACACAAAGAATCCCTATGAGGTGTGGTTTGGAAGGATTCCTACTATCAAGTACTTTAGAGTGTTTGGAAGCAAATTCTATATCAAAAGAGATGATGAAAACTTAGGAAAGTTTGATGCAAGGTCTGATGAAGGTATCTTCCTTGGATCTTCTACTAAAATAAAATCTTACATATGTTACAACAAAAGGCTAAGAAGGATTTTTGAAAGTGCAAGTGTCAAGGTTGCTGAAGATTTGAGGAATTCAGTGGTAATAGATGGATATGAGTCAGATGAACCTACTTGCAGAGAAGATGAAGAAAAAGCCAAGGAAAAAGAAGTGTAGAATGAAGAGGAAGAAGTCTCAAAAAACACCCCTCAAACCCCTAAGTATGTATAGAGAAATCATTGTGAACAACAGATTACTGGAGACAAAAGAAAAGGTGTGTTGACAAGAAGAAGAGTTGTTGAAGCAGAGGTAAATCTATGTTTACATTCTAAATTTGAACCTGAAACATTGATTGATGCATGCAAAGATGAAAATTGGATGAAAGCAATGGAAGAAGAACTTATGCAGATTGAGAAGAATCAGACTTGGGAACTTGTTCCTAGACCTGAAAACAAAAATATCATTAGTATTAAGTGGGTATTCAGAAATAAACTGAATGAGAATGGAGAAGTGATAAGAAACAAGGCAAGGCTTGTATGTAAGGGAAATGCACAAGTTGAAGGAACATATTTTGAGGACATTTTCCCTAGTGGCTAGAATGGAAGCAATCATAATTTTTATGGATTTTGCAGCACATAAGGACTTTAAAGTGTATCAAATGGATGTAAAGTTTGATTTCTTGAATGGAGAATTGGAAGTAGATATTTACATGGAACAATTGGAAGGATTTCAGATGTCAAATAAACCCAATATGGTTTGAAAATTGAAGAAGGAATTATATTAATTGAAGCAACATCCCAAATATTGGTATGCAAGGTTGGATAGATATTTGATATAGCAAGGATTCAATAAGGGTACCACAGATAGTAATCTCTACTTTAAAATTGAGGAATATTCAATCTTGATAGTGGTTGTGTATATTACTAACATAATTTTTGGAGGCAATGAAGCTATGTGCAGGAAATTTGTAGAAGAGATGCAAAAAGAGTTTGAGATGTATACGTTTGGGGAGATGAATTTCTTCCTTGGGCTACAAATCAATCAAATAGATAAAGGAATATCATTTCGCAATCAAAGTATGTTAAAGAGATGTTGAAGAAGTTTGGAATTGAAAACTCCAAACCAGTATGTACTCCTAGGGTTTTTAGTTGCAAATTAAGGATGATGAATCCCCTAAGGCTGATCAAAGAAAGTATAGATCTATGATTGGTGGATTGCTATATCTAACGACTACTAGACCGGATATCATGCATGTAGTTTTTCTTATGCTAGATTTCAAGAAGAACCTAAAGAGACGCATTTTGCAACAGTGAAAAGGATATTTAGATATTTTAAGGGAACTCCATATTATGGTTTGCGGTATCCTAAGGATACCGATTTCACATTGAGTGCTTACACATATGCATATTGGGCTAGTTGTGTGGATGACAGGAAAAGTACAAGTGGTGGTGCATTCTTTCTTGGATGTATATTGGTATCATGGCTAAGTAAGAAACAAGATTTTGTTTCTTTATCTACTATAGAGACTGAGTATATTGAAACAACATCTTGTTGTACATTGGTATTATGGATGAGACAAAAATTGAAGGATATTAGTGGTGTATGATGAGCCTATTTCTATCTTTTATGATAATACAAGTGTAGTCAACATTTCAAAGAATCATGTGGTGCATTCGAGAACAAAGAATATATCAATTAGGTATCACTTTTTGAGAGAGAATGTTTAGGAGAATGAACTGAAGCTTGAATATGTACCTAAAAAGGATTAGATTGCTGACATATTTACTAAGGCTCTTCCTAATGATACTTTTGAGTATCTTTGAGAGAATTTGGGGGTTATTGCCCCTCCTTTGAACTAGATGAATATGGAGATGCATCAGTCCAGTGGATCTATGGATTTATTTTTTGTTTAGACTGATGTTGGTGGCTACCTCTTAGGGGGAGTAGGTAGTGGCATTGTTGCAATATGGAATATATGTTGTCATTTTGCAGAGGTTGTTGAGTTCATTTGTGTGTACTCCTAAGGGGGAGTATTCAAAGTAGTTGCAAGTATCTTGGTTCTATTTCAAAGGGGGAGAACAATGCAAATTATCTTATCCTTTTCCATTGATGTCAAAGGGGGAGAGAGAGAGAGAGAGAGAGAAGTCATGTGAAAAAATTTGTTTATACAAAAGGAGAGTGAGACATGTGAAAAAGGAAAGCATCAAAGGGGGGGAGTGTAATAAGTTATTTGGCAAGGGGGAGAAAAGAGAAAAGGAAATAGGTATGTTCAGAGATGTTGAGTCCTTTATGGTTTTTTTCACACCTTGTATTTTCATCAATGATAAAGGGGGATATTTTTGCAAGTATGAATGTGTTTTCATTGATGTCAACAAGCTTGTGTTGTCATTGGTGACAAATGTGGAGTGGTTGAGAGAGATAGTTGGTTTGATTAGTTGAATTATGTTGTCATCAATTAAGTTTTTGATGTTAACCTTTGGTGTCACTTTTATAAGCTTTTTTTATGGTTTAGATGTCGAGGATATTGAGAAAGTTGATCAAATAAGGAAGCTTGGGGTCTTGCAAAGGTATTTTGGTTTACAAAGGTGTTCTGGTTTTGCTTCACATTTCTTCTAGGTTGAATATTTGCTTGTGTGGTTTGGATATATTGATTAGGGATAAGTGCACCAGTTTGTGACACAATTTAGGTGCCAAATTGAAAAAACGATCAAAAAAACACTGAAACAAGGCCTTTTGCGCACGCCAAATGTCAAAAAAAACATTTGGCGTGCACCAAATGTATTTCTAGACATAAAATGCAAAATTTTGGTTTGGAACCCTCATTTTATCTTCAACTCACGGCTTGAGAAGTAAGATTTCAGGTCTGCAACTCGCACTCACCAAATCTCCTCCATTATTTGTATCCTTAGCTTACCATTTTCCATGATAATGCCCCCAACACATCGGAGAGGTCGAAGATTGCAAAGAGGTGTGTATTTTTATTCTATTTATTTCAAATTTTATTTGGAATGCAACTTTAAATAGATTTTTATAATAAAACTTTGTTCTAATTCTTAGGGAATGAATCTCCACCTCAAAACATTGAGAATTCACAATCACCCCCTCATCAAGACCCTCCTATACAAGAACAACCCGAAACCCCTCCATCAATTCATAGGCATCCTCAAGGAACACAAGAAAATATTCAAAATTAAATTGAAAACAATAAAAGAGACATTCAACAATTAATTGCAAGATTAACTGAGCATGCCGAAACCCACCCTTATAGGAGAGGGATTGTTGAATCATTGAACTCAATTTTAACTCATGTAGGAGAAATGAGCAAGCAAATGAATTTTTGGTCAACTAAGAGAGATGAGATGAGGCAATTTTATGCTAATGGTTTGTCATATGCAGATGTCAAAAAACTAAAAATTAGCAAAGTCGGGTTGTGTGCCCTATTTAAAGACCCAAAAGCCAATGAACCTTTGTCCCATGCATGCAAGAGGTTCCCCATCCATTGGTGCCACCATGATTTAATTAGAAACAAATTTTGGGAGCGGTGGTGGATGGTATTTGACCAACCTCCATGCAATAACCATGAGGTGCCGCAATAATTTTTGAGGAAACTCTATTGCGAGTTTGTCCTCAATAAAATGCCAAACAATTTTGACATCTTAGACTTTCAGGGTAGAGGTGGGGGCTCCACACACGATAGACCTGTTGCATGACGTAATCCACAGTTGGCACCGAGAGCCTTGGGCAGACCCATGGTGGAGCATGTCATTGTTCCTTCCATTGTAGAGGTGGACACGATGAAGTCGATTGGCTCACTCACCTAGACCATTTTACAGTGTGTGAGTCCTCTAGTAGAGCCTGGTGTGGAGGAGACGTGTAGGCCCCGAGCTCCACCCCACCATTGTGGCACTTGTGGTGTTGTTTGCACATACGATTATCAAGGTGCTCGTGATGCAGCTACACAGCCTATGTCAGTTGCAGAGGCGATGGCTTTCACAGATGATATTTTGAATGATACATTCGGCATTGACACTCGGGTAAAATTTAGCAAGTTATTTTAATGTTGTTTATTAAAATATATTTTAAAATTTAAGAATAACTAAATTAGTAGAATTTTGATATGATGAAATTTCAGGGTCGCACTGTTCATGAGGGATGCTCTATTCCTATAGACCCTTATACATTCTCGACGATGATTCCACAAGTATGCAACTAGTATTAAAGATATTATTATTGCATTTGAACAATTGAATGTTATATTTGAATGTTTGTCTCATAAAATGGTTCGGATTTCAAACAGTTTCTTGGTGCACCTTCTTCCTCCACATCTCATGATTCATATCCTCAAACAACGTACAGTCAAGTAGCCTTTATTCATTAATAGGGTTGTAAATCTATGTTAGCTAGCTTTCATAATTTTGCGTATATACAAATCTAAAAAATTGATGAGAAACACAAACATTGCATTCAAGTATTCCTTGATCATGTCACATTATGTTCTCCTATATCAACATGATACTTGAGATATTGTTTCATTTGTAGTTGTTGACAAGAGATAGCCCTGGTGATGTTGGTGGCACGATGGACCATGGAGTTGCTGCAGTAATAGCCAATTCTGATCGATTGAGAGAGGTATGGAATAGATTAGTCGATTTGACATTGTATTTTCTCTTTTATGGTCTATTATAGAAAATTTTCATGATAATTTTATGTAGTTTAATTTCTATCTTCATGGTTGCTACAGGTGGTTGTCACTCCAAATCGTGGACATGGTGATGCTTTAAATGTGCATGATAACTATATGTATGCAATAAGTGATTATATTTTGTTATATGCCATTCCATAATTCAATTTCTATGTTTTAACATCTTTACTTTTAATCGTATCAGTTGAAGGTCCAGAGTGAAGAAAGGATGAGTAGCGGACATGTTCGAAAGACAAGACAAGCAACAGTCACTCCATCTAGCCAAATTTCGAAGGCAGCACGGGATCTATTTCCTTCCCCTGGAGGGAAATTATTTTGTATTAGTGTTGTTTGTTGTATGCCTATGTGGCATTTTGGAACATATGTTTTGTACTATTGATATATATACATGATATTTTGTCGAAATGGCTCCTTTGTACTAAGCCTATATGGTGTTTTTGGATATATTTATATACTTTTATCAATATATATCATTGTATAGCCTTTTGGATTTTTGATTAAAGAAACTCTTATTTTGCTACTGCCATTCTTGAATGATGTTATCATGCGTATCGTGTAAGTTGTATGCTTGAATGTTGTAGGCATGGATTTTGTTTACATCTAATGCTTAATTAATTACCATGGAATGCTCAATAAGCCCCATCTAAAGCGTATTGTATAAGTAAGCTCCATTTGTGGTGGTTTGTATCTTTTGGAATGCTTCAATTACTTGTGCCTCACCGATGCAGAGGCAAGGAGTCTCAAACCCAATCAGTATGACAACCTGCCTTCAAGGGGCTCCTAACAAGATTAATACAACCTATTTTGAGCAATCTACACAACCTCAAAGCCCCATCAAACCAAACTCTTCATTCAACACCTTACCCAACAATCCACCCTTGTAGCACTCTGATGCAAAGCCAAGGTGGAGAAGACTCACAACAATGGAAATTTCAATTCTCAATCAAGAACTCTTCTTCATAATGATTCAGCCTAATAGGCATCAATCGACCCTCAAGGGTCTCAACTCCTTAACCTTGAAAATGAACAACAAGACTCCACCAAGGCCCTACAAAGACCATCAACATTCATACAATGACAATTTAATCAATTGACAGCAATCCCTAAGTAAGATTCATCAAGGTTTCCAAAACTCACATTTGTGACTAGTTATTCTTGTAGTACTCAAAACTCAATTTTAGCCAGATTTCTCCCAACCTTTCTAAAACACTAGACAATTACAAGATGGATTGAGATACCCTTTTCAAGGCTACACAACATACCAAAGAATCAGTGGTCTCTTTTTTGGACTGACATAGACTTTCAACACACCTACTTCAATGTTGGTTCACAATTAGCCCTTTTTTTCCAAAGGAACCACCCTTCCAACTTTAGGTATCTATCCAAAAACCTTGGAAAGTCTTAGGTCATGGTGCCAAACCTCAAATTTTTTCATTATTTTGTGTCTACAGAGCCTCTAACTCACAAAACCCAAGAAACCCTCCAAAACCTTCACAAAATCAAGGGTTTTAAAGAAAAATACAACTCCAGACCTCTCTCAACACTTCCAAAGCCCCAAACACCTCAAAATACTTCTTCACAGACTCATCAAACCCTCACATAACCCTTATAGGCATTAATTTTTAAAAACCTCTCTTTGGTTCCTCACTTCCATGTTGGAAAACCCTTGTTCAGTCTTAGAACAGTCACAAAAACACCACATAATTATGACTCCTTATTCCAAAATGAGTTGAAACACTTATTATGACATTTTTTCAATCAATCCACTGATATACAGTAGCAAAGAATAGGTGGATTGATTGTTACATCACAAATTTCCCCCCAAACCCTTCATTCAGCAACACTGGGACAGTCACTGTTTGTGTTGGTTCTCTCTACAAACAAAGAGTTAAGAGACCAAATAAAAAATAAATGAATTAGAAAACATATAGACACATCCTCTAAAATTATTAGACCATGAAGAACCTGTATGTGCTCGTACAACACTCAAAAAGATCAAGAAAACAGTATTTTTCTAAAAAATTGCTCAAAACTGTGGTGTTTATTGTGTAAAATTATTACAAAAATTATTCCACTCTCTCATTCGAGCCTTGGTAAGGATTTTTAAATAATTTTCCAACAACCATATTCTCCCCAATTCCCATAACCAACCTTGGGATTAGTTGGTCCCTTAATTACATTTGTTTGTGTTAAAGTTGCTTTGTCAGCATTTTACAACTTATATGATTTCTAATTGACTTCTAAGAGACAAAACACCCTTTATTTGCATTATGTTTTATCTCTCAAAGCTTATTATACAAAATACACCTAAAGACACTAAAATTTCCCTATTGATGTATTCAAATAAAAAAAAATTGATGATGTGGTGTAGGTGCTCTTGCACCAAACTCAAAACCTGGTCCAAGCCTAATTTTTCCCAACCTTTCCAAAACACCTAACCATTTAAAGGTGGATTAAGATACCCTTTTCAAGGTTACAAAACATATGCCAAAACCAATAGGAACTCTTTTGGACCAACATGAACTTTCAATACACCTCCCTCGCTCTAGGCTTCACAATTAGGCCTTTCTAAAGGAACCCCCTCACATACTCACCTCCAAACCAAGGAAACTTGAAAAAATCTTAGGGATGCTCACCAAACTCAAGATTCTCCCATTTTAAGAGCCCCAAGAACTTTTTCTATTCCTCTACTCCCAAATTGTCCTAAACCTTCACAAAAACAAGGGTTTTAAAGAAACTCATAACTCCAGACCTCCCCCAATGTGAAAACACCCCACAATACCTCTGCCCTAACTTAAAGGACACTCACAATCCCGTTCCTTTTAGTATTTCTCAGATTCAGTACTTGAGTTCCTTACTTTCATGGTGGAAACACCCCTAAACAACATTAGAACTTCACACCCCACTGATTTTATTCATTCTCTCGGCCTCCAAAGTATTCATACACCAAACTAATCATGGTACAGGCCAATCCACCGAGCAATAGGATCATAATAGTAGGTGGACTAGCTAATGTGTCATGGTGTTTCCCTCAAAACCCCTAACATAGAAAACAGAGCAGTAACCAAGTTTGTTGATCCCACACACACCAACGGTGGATTTAAACCTTCATAACATATGCAAAGAGAGTAAAAACATATGCAATCAAGTATCCGAAGCCTCAAGTCATGATAGACTTGTATGGGCCTATGCAAGGCAAAGAAACTTCAGGAAAACAAAGAAAACCAGTGATCAGCGTTTTCAAGTATATTTTGTTATTAGAAACTGAACAAAATCAACCCTCAACTCGGGGTATTACAGAAATATATCTTGATACCACCTTCCAACTACCCCTTGAGCCGATCAACCACCATAACCACCCTTTGTTAGAATTCTAAGATGGCAATTTACCAATTTTGCTCCTAATTACCATTCATTCACAACTTGATTTTACAAATACCACCTAACTGACCTATTAAGCCTTTTAAATACAATTGCAAGGTATCTACATAGCATATAGAAATATAGAGAGAAAATACAATAAATATTTTAGCTAATGAATTGTAAAAAATGGACTTTTGTAATCTATATTCATGTCATTGATTACATTGTATTGCACATCTTTCAAAGTCAAAGCATTAATTCACTTTGCATAAGTAATAAGTAGATGATGATAGATGCTGAAAATTTAATTACAATATAGTTTGAACAAAGTCAACCTAAGCAGTTATGCAATTTCTTCACATTGCATAACTAATAACTAGGAGCAGCTGCCAATTACATTTTCTTATCATGGCATTCTATGAGACCAAATTTCTTTGAGATATTTTTTCAAATAGTTCCCTACCTTGTCTATGTTACCACATTTTTCATACATGTCTACCAAAGCATCTTCTCAAAAAGTTCGTTGCCTTGTTGCTATGGGTAAAAGCCTAAAACAAGTGATTTTGAACAAGCTATGGATGCTTTGAAAAATATATCAAAAACATAATAGTAAGCAATAGCATAGCGAAGGCAGTGAACTATTTGAAAAAATGCATCAAAAAAATTGCTTTGAAATGATAAATCTAGTTGTGCTTTCACTCTTCTTTAACATTGTATATCTGCTCCTTTTTATAACAAGAGATAAAAAAACGTAAAAAATTGTATAACAAGAGATAAAAACTATCTTCTTTGAAATCGAAAGGCATTTCCATAGCATAGAGATATAGAGAGAAAATAAAATAAAGAGTTTAACTAATGAAATGTAGAAAATAGGTTTTTGTAGTTTTTATTCATGCATTGCACATCTTTCAAACTCAAAGCATCACTTCACCTTGCATAACGAATAACTAGATACTGATAGATGACAAAATTTCAATTACAATATAGCTTTTGACAAAGTCAACCTAAGTAGTTATGCAATTACTTCACATTGCATAACTAATAACTAGGAGCAGCTGCCAATTGCTTTAGCTTGTCATGGAATTCCATGAGACCACATTTTTTTGAGGCATTTTTTCAAATAGTTCATTCCCTTGTCTATGCTACGACATTTTTCATATATGTCTACCAAAGCATTTTATCAAATAGTTCATTTCCTTCTTGCTATGGCTAAAAGCCTAAAACAGATGCTTTCGAACAAGCTATGGATGCTTGGAAAAAATCTAGGAAAGCATAATAGTAAGCAATAGCATAGACAAGCCATTGAATTTTTTCAAAAAATGCCTCAAAGAAAAGTGGTCTCATGGTGATGGAATGCCATGACAAGCCATAGACAAGGCAATGAATTGTTTGATAATATTCCTCAACTACTTGCATTTGACAACTTTTTCCTCGAGTGAAAATTCACCACCATAGGAAAAAGCCTCTAAGATAGCAAAAACCAAGCAAGGTTATTGTAGAGGGGCTCAATGTGATCCCATAGGATCAAATGAGAAGTTTCTAAGCATCACGATGTCCGAGTAATAGCATGTTGAAGTTCGCAGCCATTTTGCACTTTGGACCCTTAAGGGATTGATCCGGTTGAACGTAGCTCGGAGTGATTCCGCGTGTTTAGGTGCAAAAGAAGACCATTCCTAGCGTAAACGTACCCACCCGGATGCATTGGAACAGTCTATTTGGTCACACGAGCTGCAGAACGAAAGTTGCACCACTTTGCAACTTTCAACTACTTGCATTTGACAACTTTTTCCTCGAGTGAAAATTTGCCAGCATAGGAAAATACCTTTGAGATAGCGAAAACCAAGAGAGGTTATTGTAGATGGGCCCAACATGATCTTGTAGGATCAGATGAGAAGTTTCTAAGTGTCACGGTGTTTGAGTAATAGCATGCTGAATTTCACAGCCATTTTGCACTTTGGACCCTTAAGGGATCGATCCGGTTGAACGTAGCTCGGAGCGATTCCGCATGTTCAGGTGTGAAAGAGGACCATTCCTAGTGTAAACGTACCCATCCGGACGCGTTGGAATAGTTTTTTTGGTCACATGAGCTGCAGAACGAAAGTTGCACCACTTTGCAACTTTCAACTACTTGCATTTGACAACTTTTTCCTCGAGTGAGAATTCGCCACCATAAGAAAAAGCCTCTGAGATAGAAAAAAACCAAGAAAGGTTATTGTAGAGGGGCCCAACATGAACTCATAGGTTTAGATGAGAAGTTTCTAAGCATCACGGTGTCCAAGTAACAGCATGCTAAATTTCGCAGGCATTTTGCACTTTGGCCCCTTAAGGGATCGATCCGGTTGAACGTAGCTCGGAGTGATTCCGCGTGTTTAGGTGTGAAATATGACCATTCCTAGCATAAACGTACCCACCCAGATGCGTTGGAACAGTTTGTTTGGTCACACGAGCTGCAGAACGAAAGTTGCACCACTTTGCAACTTTCAACTACTTGCATTTGACAACTTTTTCCTCGAGTGAAAATTTGCCACCATAGGAAAAAGCCTTTGAGATAGAGAAAATCGAGAAATTTTATTATAGAGGGTCCCAACATGAACCCATAGGTTCAGACGAGAAGTTTCTAAACGTCATGGTGTCCAAGTAATAGCATGTTGAATTTCGTAGCCATTTTGCACTTTGGCCCCTTAAGGGATCGATCTGGTTGAACGTAGCTCAGAGCGATTCCACGTGTTTAGGTGTGAAAGAGGACCATTCCTATTGTAAACGTACCCACCCGTATGTGATGGAACAGTTTGTTTGGTCACACGAGCTGTAGAACGAAAGTTGCACCACTTTGCAACTTTCAACTACTTGCATTTGACAACTTTTTTCTCGAGTGAAAATTTGCCACCATAGGAAAAAGCCTCTGAGATAGCAAAAACTCAGAAAGGTTATTGTAGAGGGGCCCAACGTGAACTCATAGGTTCATACAAAAAGTTTCTAAGCATCACGGTGTCCGAGTAATAGCATGTTGAATTTCACAGCCATTTTGCACTTTGGCCCCTTAAGGGATCGATCCGGTTAAACGTAGCTCGGAGCTATTCCGCATGTTTAGGTGTGAAAGAGGACCATTCCTAGCATAAACGTACCCACCCAGACGCGTTGGAATAATTTTTTTGGTCACACGAGCTACAAAATGAAAGTTGCACCACTTTGCAACTCTCAACTACTTGCATTTGACAACTTTTTCCTCGAGTGAAAATTCGCCACCATAGGAAAAAGCCTTCAAGATAGTGAAAACCAAGAAAGGTTATTGTAGAGGGGCGCAACGTGAACTTGTAGGTACAGACAGATATTTCGTAATCACCACGATTTACGAGTAATACCCTATCAAATATTGTTTCCCTTTTGCACTTTGCACCCTTAAGGGATCAAGTTGGTTGAACCATAGTAGTTGTTTTGTTGAATGTCATACCTTAAGGTATGTTAGAGATGACCTAGGTTGCATCGATTTCTCTGAGGCATACGTTGCCCCTACCTTGTCACTTCATCAAAGGACAATAGATTTAAAGGAAGGTTATTCATTAAGACAAGCATCATGAATGTATGAACACAAGGGAACTGTGAAGGGTCACTATACATGGCAATGTGCAAATGAAAAGGACATATTAGAAATGAGTAGTGATTAATTGTTAAGTACAGTGAGTGTATGATTATCAAGTGCTTGACAATCAAATTCACTCACCACAGTCAATGTCCTATGACTGTCAAGTCTATGTCAATCAATGTCTAAAGACTCCAAGAGCTATGATTGTGTATGCAACAATAGGTCCTTATGAATGTGGAGTCTTCAAAAAATACAGTAAGTCAATGACAAATATTGCAATAGTGATGGAAGAACATTTTGAAAATCCTCCCATTTGTCAATACTTGTAGCAATACATGCAAGGAAATAATCCTCCCATTTCCAACACAAATCATGAAATATATTATACTTGAGAAAAGGACAAAAGGAGTTGTTGCCCAGTTTCTTTTTTCCATTCCACCTCAGCTGGCCCAACTATTTGCATTCCAAAATGGTTCAAAACATGTACATCACCTGCTCCCTACAAAACACATGGGTAGTAGCCTCTCTATGGTTGTTTAGTATCATAGGAATTTGGTCCACAAAAAACTTGCAAAAGCCTCTTAATCTTAGACATAGGCACATAAAAATCATTAAAAGAGCAATAACTAAATCATGCCAGTCATACAGCTGACGAGACCTACTATCACCTTCATGCATACTAGATAAGGAGGTCGATTGAAGGTCCTACAATGGTGATGTGCCCCTTCGCTACTTTATCATCTCTCGATGACCCTAAGTATAAATTTCAAATATATCACTGAGAGGCTTAACATAAAATGTGTAGTATATAACAATCTGATAAATCTAGGAGATGGAAAAGAAAGAGAAGATTGACAACCAGAAAATGCACTAGCAATAGATGTTTCTCATACCACTGAACACTATCACCAATAATCGATGTTCTTTTCTTATATACTTTGATAAACTTCAGTATTACCTATAGTCACAATCAGAAAAGGATCAATGACAGTCGTAAATGCATATGACATCAAACAGTAATCGTGAAAAATCCTTATTGCAAAGTGTTGGTCCAAAAGACTGATCAATAACATGGCTTTACAAATTCAATGTGCATACTTACAAATCAATCCAGGGAACCATCTGGGTCTGCTCTAGTCTTTATTGTGTCAAGTACTGCCTCATGGTCAGACTCACGCACTTTCCACAAGTTCTTGTTCGCAGGTTTACCCTTATATTTGATCAAATGAACGTTGGTGGCGATGACAAGGTTCGAATACTGAAGAATTTTTTGATGCGTGTCGAAGTCCTCAAACAACCAAACTGCAACATTCTTAATTGGATACCTTCGAAGCCATGTTCCAGTAACAACCACCGAACCTGTAGGATATTCTATGTTTTCTCCGTCTATAATTGAGGACTCCAATTTCTTTTTGGCCTCGATACAACGGCATAGGTAATAATTTGTACCCTCTTCATTGTCTTCATCTACAATTACCACATAAACGTGCCCTGCATTGATATGTTCACCTTGTTAGATTTATTGACTGAGCAACATAATAAAACTTGTAAGTAAGATACATTAACTAGTTCTAGTAGGTCTGATACATGATCAAAGTCAATGGATGATTGCATCTTCATGATTTGTAGAGCCGTCGGGAGATGATAAGTGTCAAGTGGGGTTAGACTTCTTACAGACCATTCATCAACCCACTTTGTTGACTCGCAATTATTCCATGATTGAAGTGTACATGTATAACAAAAGCATTCCATCTTCCTTGTATGGATAGTCCATGTACCTACATTGGAGCTTCTAAAAGAGTTTAGCTCTCTCAATCCTATTAGTGTACAACAATCCTCATATTTTGCAATGTTAGTATCATCTACTAAATGAAAAAATCTACGAACTAAAGAATTGCCTTCACTACCTAGAACCATTGAACCATTGCACCACTGGACAATTGATCTTGCATCTGTCAACTTTACACTATTTGTGTACTTTAACTCTTCTCGTGCTAGGGATCTTTTGATACATGCACTTGCTCCATCATGCTCCCCCTTTCCATGCCCGGCCTCTGAGAAGTTCCACATATGTTGAACACCACTAATCCTATGCATCCTACTCAACCAGTAAAACATTCTAGCGTTCTTGAATTATGATGTACAATTATCTAACCATATGATATGTTGACTAAATGGTATGCCCCTGCTAGCCAGATCGGCATAGAACATATGAAAGCAACCTTGAACAAACTCTGTAGAATGTGTGCGATCATCACTGATGTAAAAGTGATACTCCCTCAATACTTTCCTATTTTCCTCTATACTATCATTTGCATGAATGAATGCTATATGTACAAATATAGAAACCTGCACAGAGTTGTAGTACTATGATTGCACCTCGTTATGTGGTTGTAGTGTGTAGTTCTCAGCGAAGTCGACAACTGAAACGATATGATGAAGTGGAAATGTGTCCTTGCATAACTTGAACTGTGAGTCCAACCATTGTGCTCTGTGTGTATGCATTGCACAATCATAAACCACTCGATCACGAAAAATTCCCATAAACTGATACACTGGAATCTTATCACTAACCAATTCACACTTCTTTGCTTGTTTCCCATCTTTTAGACTATATGCCACTATCGTATATTTTCCAAATTCCATAATTTTGTCTCCAATTGTGTGTGTACTAGCCATGTGTTGGCAAATTGGAAAATGTTGCATGCCACCACAATGATCACATGTGCCATCCAAACATGATTTTTTGTAAAAAAATTGACCATCCTCTCTTTCACATAAAATGGAAGACAAAAATTTCCTTGACGATTTAGGTGGAGGCATTATGTTACATTCCTGAAAAACATTGTCAGTATGCATATCTACACATATACGTCGATAAACATCATAATGGTTAGAAAAATCAATATGAACCCTACAACAACAAAAAGGCTTTAGCATTTCAAAATACCTTTGACATATTTTAATTTCAGGAAACTTTTGTACAAAATCAGCAAAAAATTGGGTTTGAGTGGTATCCAAATAATTATTTTGACATAAAAAGGCTTTAGCATTTCAAAATACCTTTGACATATTTTAATTTCAGGAAACTTTTGTACAAAATCAGCAAAAAATTGGGTTTGAGTGGTATCCAAATAATGCATTGGATGTGGCTCACAATTTATACTACCAATACTCCTTCTTACAACATCTCTTTGATTAGGATAGGTCCTTGTGTTATCCTTCCAATAATTCACAATTAAAGATCTCAAGCCTTGATCAATTCTTGTGTCTTTCCATGACACTCTACCCGAAAATTCCCATAACTCATTGCTATTTGGATCCTCCACTCTTTCATGCCTTCCTTTGGCTCTCATTAGAGATTATCTACTTATTTTCAAAGACTTACTTGCCTTTGTAAGGTTCACCTTGTTCCTTGTTTGACTGCTTAATAGTGTTGTTGTCATTGCACGTCGTGTGGCACAACTATCCTTCGTGCGTGAGATGGAACCCACGCTCTCGTATGCACTCATCAAGTTCCTTACAATGGAATTTTCACTTGAGTCATTCAAAACTCTTAGCCCAAGAGCCTTCATGGTGGGCCTAAATTTGATTTGTCTCATCATTTCAACAAATAGTTGGCATCTTCCACCCTCACTTAGCTTCGCAAAAAACAAACTCCATATCCTTTATGCATATCTTTGACCTGTACATTTTGGAATCTTATTAGGCATCCATTTCAAAACATTGGAATCAATATCAATCAAAAATGTAGGTTTTCTATGCAAAACTCTAGGAGGAGTTCTCAAATGTAAATTTGTGTCAATATTGGGAAGGTCAACAACATCGGGGATAGATCGTGTACCTTCAATTGGAGGTGCAATTGATGACATACCTTGAGATTGACATGTAAATGATGTTGTACCTCCAACTTATGATGTCATTTGTGGAGATCCTTCAAATAGAGATGTGTTTGCTTATGTACTTTCAAAACGCAATGTTTTTGATGGTGTGTTTTCAATTGGAGATGTGATTTCTGATGTACCTGGAAAACCACATGTTGTTGTCAATGTGTCTTCAACTAGAGATGTGCATTGAGCTTCACCTATGGTTGATGATGTGCCCCCAACTTCTGTATTCATTCCTGTCCTTCCATGAACTTTCCTCATTCGTGCCCTTTGTTTTTCCAATTTGCAATCTCTCTTAGATTGCACATAATTTTGTGGTTGTATGGGCTGCAATTCCTTTGCTTCACAAGCTACACTTTTTGATTCTCTTCTCCTTGCATTTTTAATTGCACGCTCTTCTGGTCTTAGAGGCTTCGGTCATTTCCTCAGCATGACCTTGAATGCTACATGTCCACAAACACACATAGAACAAAAGTAAGTAATGCATTTTACAAAAAAATTGATGCAGAGAGGGGTCGAAACCATTCAATACAGCAAATCAATGAGAATCACAAACCTAGGGTATAAATTGTTGCCACCTAAATGAAAACTAGAGACTCTTGTGTTTATTTTTCTCAAACCCAAATTTTTTATTGTCAACAAAGTCATGAAGAATATGGATTCAAAGAAGGGTCTGTGATGCTATATCTTATCATTATTCACTATTTCTTTGGCAATGAGGTTTTCTAAATTAGATGAAAATAAAAGTTTTCCAAATTAGTTGGAAAAAGAATGAAATACAGTGAATTCCACTAGCCATGCTGGAAATGGACTACTATAACCAATGCAAATAGAATTCATAAGTAAATTTATGTTAAGTAAATGTCATGTTTTTTAATTTTTTTGTTCTTCAAACTCATAAAAATTGAACTTTTTTATGCAAATCCCATCTAATTCAATGTTGAATTCTAAGTCCAATTGTTATGATTAATAAAATCATTAAGGAAATTTAGTTTATATTGTCAAAAACAAACAAATATACTAAAGACAAACATTTCAATTTACCAGAATGAATATATTACCTCAGATAATGTAAAATGATGTAAAATTATGTAGAAACTTCAAAATATCTTATGTGTTGTCTACCATGCAGATTGGTGGTAAAAAGGTGATGGATCAAGCATAGATTGGTACAATATGAAGTTAACTATAGAAAAAAAGGTGTTTCTGACTCGAATAAAGCATTGAACCAGAAAAACATAGGAGAATGTGGGCCTGAATCACAGGGTCAACCCTTATTTTTACCGTTTCAAGGTAAAACCCTTTTGACGAGCACCAAATATGTTCCTCTGAAAAGGAGAGACTTCAGAGAGAGGGAGTCAAAGTGGGAGAGAGGGGGTGGGAAGGAGAGACCTAAGAAATTAGGGTGGGAGGTAAGTGAGGCCTGACAGGGATTGTGACATAAGTGAGGCTTAATCCCTCAACCCTTAAACCCTAATCCATAGAGATAGATCTAGAGAGAGTGAGAGAGAGGGTTAAGGGAGAGGGAGTGGGAGTGAGACACCTGAGAGAGAAGGGGAGGGAGAAAAAGTGGGAGAGAGGGGGTGGGAAAGAGATACCTAAGAGAGTAGGAGAGAGAGGGAGTGAGAGATAGAGGGATGGGAGAGATACAAGGAGTGAGAGAGAGAGAGACTTGAGAGATAGAGAGGGGGTGGGAGGGAGAGGGAGTACTCGGGGGAGAGGGAGTACTCAAGATAGAGGGGGTGGGGGGAGATACATGAGATAGAGGGAGAGAGAGAGAGTGGGAGGGAGATATCTGAGAGAGGGAGAGAGCAAGAGGGAGAAAGATGGAGTGGGAGAGAGTGGGAGAGAGTGAGAGAGGGTTTAAGGGTTTAAGGGTTGAGGGCTAAGGGTAGATGGAAGAGGGTATTTGGTTTAGGGTAGAGGGTATCGGGGTGAGGGTTGAGTGTTTAAGGGTTTAAGGGTTGATGGTATAGGGTTGAGGGATTAGGGTAGAGAGGGAGGGAAGGATGGAGGGAGAGATGGAGGGAGAAGTGAGATAGAGAGGAGAGAATAGGAGAAAGGGATAGAGATATATGAGGGTTGAGGATCTAATGTATAGGATAGAGGGTTGAGAATTTATGGTATAGGATTTATGGTTTAGGGTATTGGGTTGAGGGTATAGGGTACAAGGTAGAGGGTAGACGGTAGAGGGTAGAAGGTTTAAGGGTTTAGGGTTGAGGGTAGAGGGTTTAGGGTATAGGTTTAAGGGTATATGGTTGAAGGATTAGCATTGAGGGTCTAATGTATAAGGTAGAGGGTATAAGGGTTCAAGGTTTAGGGTTTAGGGTTTAAGGGTTGAGAATTAAGGGATTAAGGGTTCAGGGTTGAGGATTGAAGATTGAGGGTTAAGGATTTAATGGTTTAGGGTTTAAGGGTTGAGGGTCAAGATTTTAAGGATAAGGGTAGATGGTTGAGGGTATAGGGTTGATGGATTAGGGTTCAAGGTCCAACATATAGGGTACAAGGTATAGGGGTTGAGGTTTTAGGGTTAAGAGTTTAGGATTGAAGGTAGAGGATTAAGGGATGAGGGTTGAAGGGTTAAGGGTTTAGGGATTAGGGTAGAGAGTTTAATTGGGTTTAAGGGTTTAAGGGTTGAGGGATTAGGTTTGAGGGTATTGGGTTGAGGGTAGAGGGTAGAGGGTTTAGAGGTTTAGGATTTAAGGGTTGAGGGTTGAAGGTTTAGGGTATAGGGTTGAGTGTTCAAGGTTTTAAGGGTTGAGGGATTAGGGAAGAGAATGTGGGATGGAGGGAGGGAGAGATGGAGGGAGAGTCTTGAGAGAGAGAAGGATTAAGTAGGAGAGAGATAGAGGTTAGACGATTAAGGGTAGAGGGTAGAGGGTTTAAGGGTTAAGGTTTTAGGGTTTAGGGGAGAGGGGAGAGAGAGAGGGAGTGAGGGGAGGGAGTGGGAGAGAGATAGAGGCATAGGCCTAAGGGTAGATGGTCAAGGGCTGAGGGTAGAGGTTTTATGGCCTAAGGGTTATGGTGGATAGAGGATTCGAGAGAGATGGATGGGGTGGGGGGAGATACATGGGATAGAGGGTGAGAGAGAGAGTGGGAGGGAGATATCTGAGAGAGGGAGAGAGAGAGGGAGAAAGACAGAGTAGGAGAGAGTGAGAGAGGGAGTGGGAGAGGGAATGGGAGAGAGATAGAGGGAGTGAGTGAGTGAGTGACATACCTAATAGAGGGATTAGGGTAGAGAGTTTAATTGGGCTTAAGGTTTTAAGTGTTGAGGGATTAGGGTTGAGGTTATTGGGTTGAGGGTAGAGGGTAAAGGGTAGAGAGTTTAAGGGTTTAGGATTTAAGGGTTGACGATTGAGGGTTTAGGGTATAGGTTTGAGTGTTTAAGGTTTTAAGGGTTGAGGTATTAGGGAAGAGAAGGTGGGATGTATGGAGGGAGAGATAGAGGGAGAAGTGAGATAGAGATAAGGAGAGAAGAGGAGGGAGGGACAAAGATAGATGAGGGTTGGGGATCC